>JAUESI010000018.1:7588188-7609064 GCA_032275145.1 Synergus laeviventris | reverse complement strand
AAGTGATTTTAAGTAATTTCAAGGAATTTGAAAAGTTTACAAGCTAAAATGTTTCAAATGATTCAACTTTATCAATTGAACAATTGAAAACTAGGAAAACCTACACAAAAGAATTCCAAAATTCCGAATATGTCATAATTTTTGGCTTTTTTTAGGCACCAATAAAAATTTTGGGTCGATAGGACCATAATTTTGGGTATTTTAGGACTCCTGAAATCTGTAAAAATCAACTCTCCAAAAACAACAGAAATTATATTTTTGAAAATTTGAAGGACACAGTATTTTTTAGGCTTTTTTTAGGCTCTTGAATTCTGCTAATTTCAAATTTTTTAAAACAACCCTTAGGTTGCAAACTCAACCCTCTTTCGTCACGCAGATATAACATTGCTGAAAAATGATTTCTAACTTTTTGCAAAAGAAATAGAGTCTGATTTTTGGGCTCCATCCCTTCATGCCCAAATCTACCCCCTTGTAGCCACAGAGATATGATGTTACTTAACCCTTAATGGTCTCTGTGTGAAGCCCAAAAATCAGAGACTCTATTTCCTTTGTAAAAATTTAGTAACAATTATTTTTCAGCAATGTTATATCTGCGTGTCAAAAGAGGGCTGAGTCTGGAACCTAACGGATGTTATTGGAGAGTTGAATTTTTCGGAATTCAAGAGCCAAAAAAGAGCCCAAAAATACTGTGTCCTTCAAATTTCGAAAAATATAATTTCTGTAAAGGGGTTTGTTTCCTTTGGAGACTCTGTTTTTGCAAAATTCGTACAAATGATGTTTTTTTTACTTTGTTATTTTAGACGTTGGAAGTGCTAGCTTAATGGACCTCTGCGAATGTAACATCTGAATGATTTTCTGGCTTAAGATGAATGTTGGGATAGTTGAGAATGTTTCTTAAAAAGCATACCTCATTCTGTGTATTTCTAATGACCGAAATCGCATAATTCCAAAATGTATGGTATTTCGTATCATTTCAGGGACACGTCACGTGATACGAAAGCTCTATTTCAAAACCCGTGCGATCAACCTATATGCGTTTTACGTGAAATGCACATTTCAGCATGCTATTACATACGTGGCCAGGATATTATGTAAAATTCGGACCGCGGGGCATCCTCCCTCTCGTTAGGAGTAGCATTGCATGACATTTAGACCTGGGATGAAGCGCGCGGCGACCACCTGTGTAATTTCCAGCGTTCCATACAAATGCCAAGCACGAGCATCGAGCGTGAGGGGCATATTATAAACGCATTTATAACTGATCGTTATCAACTTTAATTGCAGCCTTTGGCAGAGTAGGGCGTGAAAATGGTTCCCGATCATCGACAAGGAAAGAGACGGGTTGAAAAAATTCGAAAGTGCCGTTGGCTCTGGCTTGTCATGCACTGGAATGATCCTAAAATAGGCATATACAATGTCGCCTCCAGCAAACGACTGCCACACTCACCTCACTTTCATTATGCGTGATATTGATCTTTACCTTATAATTAAGGCATTTCCGTTAATTAAAATTTTACTTATGCAGTAGGTTCGCGACGAGACATATATTCAGATTATCAAAGTGGAGGAATCTTCATTAAAATCTTTTCTTCGGATTAGCATAAACGAAGTATTAAATTATTCAGTAAAAAGTCACGAATAATATAAGTATGTATTTTATTTTTATTCAAAAGTTGTCCTTTATGCGTTTATTATCATCTTTAAAAAGATTAAAGGAAAAGAAGGCGATCGAAACAGACTCGAATGGAAATTAATTGGTTGGTGGTTGCAGTAGGAAGCGGACTAGTGTGCAACACTTTCGTAGACTTCCATTTCAGCTGCCTTTTTCCAGAGAATTCAATTAAAATAGATGGCTTTGGTAAAAACGGACAGGAAAGTCAGAAAAAGCAGATTTGCAGAAACGAGTCGGCGAAAAATCGAATATACGTTAAATCTTTTGTCACGAGCCTTAGGCAGGAACTTTGTACCCTTTTGCTTAAATTTAAATGTATTATATCAACTTTAAAATAAACTCAACGAAAATATTTTTACAATTATTTAATAATTCCTATGAAAACTGAATGAAAAGAAGGAAAATTGAAAGTCAGATATTGAAAACGAGACTGGTCCAGACGGTACGATTCGAATGAATTATGGATTTGAGTTTCACTACATGTGCTTCGATTTTTTCGACAAGAATGGGGATAAGTCTCCAACACAGAAATAACTGTATCTTTCATATTCTGTTGAAGATCGAAAGAAAGACTCTCTTGGGCATTGGTCTGTGCCTCGCATGAAAGAGAAGTACGTTTGGTATCCAACTTCCTCAGAAGGGTCGAGATGAAAACCTTATAAAAACTTTTACATCGCAGACCGAAAATTGCGTGGAGGAGAAAGAGGGAAAGCATGGAAGGAACCAAGTATGAAAGCTTGTGTAGATGTAAGCGTAACTAACTCCATCTCACCTCCATCTCAAATTCTCTTACTTTTACTTTTTCCTTTTACCCCTTCGCCTGCTTTCGAGTTCTATGGTACATCGTTTCACAAACTCCAAAGAAAAAGTGTGCCTGTTGAACAGGTGGCGACGTTAATTATGTTCAAAGTTCCTTAATGAGAATCCAATTGTTTACTTTTGCTCGTTTTACAAAGCAAAAATATATAATTTATTTCGAGTTCAGGAAACCTATCGTCACGGATTCTTTCTCGTGAATTCATATTTTACCAACTGTAGCAAAAGAGAGAAGTGTCTTCAACTGGATTTCCATCCTCCTTTCGGAAAATCCTAGTTTTTCTTTTACATATTTAGCTTTTTTTCTTCAAGATAAAGACACTGGCTCGAAAAAATATGCAAAAAGGGATCTCCCATGTAGAAACTACCCCATTTGACCCTATTTAAAATGGGGTTCAGACGAAGCCCTGGTCGGGTTTTCTATTTTCAATAATAATATTTTAATATAATTAGGCAATTATGGGGCAAGGATATAGTAGTAATATCTTACGAGTATTAATATCAATCTCAAAATGGTATTCCCAACGTTTCAAGGCATTTCAGCAAATTTCAGCAGATTTCAAGAGATTTAACAGATTTCAAAGAATTCAAAAACATGTTTTTGTTTTCAAGATACTTCAAAATCTTGAAACTTTTTTTAATTTTTTTAAATTACTTAAAATCACTTGAATTTTTTTTAAATGCCTCAAATTAGGCCAAATAAGTTTCTAAAAACATACAATGTTCCAAAGACGTTTTTAGGAAGTTTTTGGAACATTTAACGTTAATCGCTTGAAATTTCTTTAAATTCTCTACAATTATTGAAAATCCTTAAATTCTTTGGAGTTCTTTTAAAATCGTTCAATATTATTTAAAATACGAGAAACTAAAAAAATGTTTAAATTACTTTAAAATCTTGAAACTCCTCTGAATTTTTTTGAAATTCTTTGAAAGTTTATTAAAATTACTTGAAATTTATTTAAATCGCTTTAAATTCTCTTGAAATCTGATCGGGAATTTTGATATCTCTGAAATCTTGTACAGTTTCTTAAAATCCTTTTAAATTCCCTAGAATCACTTGCTTGAAACCCCTTTAGATTCCTTAAAATCTCTTGAAATCTTTTGAAAATCCTTTAAAATTCTTTAGTAACATTGAAAATACCTAGAAATACTTAAAAACATTTTTAAAGTACTCTTAAATATTAAAACTCCCATGATTTATTTTGAAAATTTTTAAAAATTCCTTGCAATCACTTGTTTCTCTTTTCTATAACGGGATTTTCATTTTCAGAAAATCAACTAGTTCAGTAATCAAATATTGCAAATAATAATGAACCCAGAATAGTTTTTTTAAATCTTGACGGGGTAATTGACCAATTTCACCTAAGTGGGGTATTTACCAGTGAAAGCGTGCCGTGCCTTGTGCGGTCCTTTCTAGTTTTCCAGATGAGGACCACATTAGAACTAGGGAGAACTGTTCAGGGCCTCATCAGGACCTCATAAAAATTTCTGCACGTGCTATATTGCATCTATTTAAGCTTTAATTTGGTTATATTATATCTCCCATGGGATAGAATAATAAAGCCTCTATTCGTTAGCTTATTCGTCTGAATGAAAGCCAAAACTTGAACGGGACAAAGATTATAGAAGAGAGCAATATGCGGCTTAAGAGCGATTGAAAAAATGTCATTAAACGGTCAAATGTACCCTGAAACGGTTACGATAAAACTTGGAGCTTCTTTTTATTTCCAATTTTTCGAAGCTGAACTGAGCACCTATAATACGGTGGCTCGCATGCTAGATAAACGAACCAATTTCCCGTGGCTTAAGTCAGGCGGCAATATTGCCGGTAGCTCTCGACACAGGGTGAGTTTCGGTTTTAAACTCGATTCTCTGGGACATGATGTATCATTTTAACTTGTGACCTCTTACTTTCGACTATAGCTTTATCATATTTTAATTTTCTCTTCTTTCCTTTTTCGTTCACATGTTACTAAAACTTATTATACTCCGAACTCATGTCAAAACAAAAACAAATAAAAATCTTTTAATTTTTCAGTTCAAATAACTTTACTCCATGAATTTATAGATATATAGATACAGATCATTGTTATAATCAGAAGTTCAAAAAATAATAACTAATATTCCCTACGTGCAATAGTACATCGCAAAAACTTATTGTTGAGATTCAAGAAAAAAATCGATATTTACAATCACGCGGTCACATGTATCACTTGAAGTAGTACTTTTGTACTCGAACAAGTTAGTTGGCACTACGAAGCGTGTGGCGCGGGAAACTGTTGCACGCTCATGAAAATTTATGACGCCTAATTTTAAAGTAGCCCCCACCCAAGCTAATTATTGTCCCATACGCGAGGGGGTGCGTCGCATTCGTGATAGTGTGTTGCGCACGAAGTCAGCTATACCGGTGGGGGTGGTACGCTAAATGAGAAGTTTATTTACACCTGCTGCATCGTGCCGCGAGAATATACATGACTTCATTATCTCCTTTCTACACCTCCTCACTCCTTTCTTCCTCCCACCACTCTATCTCTCTTAATACAGCTTGCAGCTCTCGTATCCAACGTACTTACGTGCATCATTTACCTGTGTTCGTAAAACACGAATTAGCAGCATGCAGCTGCAGTTCAAACGTCGTTTACGAACGTACTTTCATCCTTTTCAGGATCCAGAGTGCAACTTGCGCTCTTTAAAGGTGGTATGTTTATATTTCGCGCCTTATTTCAACAGTATAAATTCAATGAATGAAGGACGTGAATATAACCACCAATCACCTATACAAAAATCAATAAAGGTATATGAGAGGTAAATTCTCGTCGCTTATGCTTTATAAAATGTATAGTGATAAAAATGGTGATCGATTGCACTAATGGTGTGTGTTCTTTGTATATCTTGTGTGGTGTTGTTGTATCGGCCAGGTTTTTAAATTTGTATGTGACCTGTACAAATGACGGGTTTGGGGAGTTGAGACGGAAGAGATTGATCAGCCTAAAACTCCTTGGATTGGTAAGCTCCCTAAAACTAATCCAAGATGGATCTCACGATTTCGAGGCCAATTATATCGCTTTGCACAAACTCTCTAGGATCTATCATACGTCTCCACTAGTTAATGTTCCGTCGTATATCTTGTTTATCGATGTGATCTTTGGTTCAATATTTATTCTACATGTTCATTGCACTTGTGGTCGCCCATTGCGAATCTACACTGAGAAAACTCTATGGTTGTGACAACCACAGAAATAGTAAAATCAGAGTAAAATATGGTACAACTACTCAATGGTATAGTTGCCACAACCAGGATTTTGATTGACAGAATCACACAATTTGTGGCAACCACAAATGAGTATTTGTACCATATTTTACTATTTATGTGGTTGTCACAACCACATATTAATATTGTATGAATTGTATGTGTATGAGTATTTATATTTTATCTCGACAATTGGGAAATTGTGTATGTTATTTATATTGATATTGAAATCTTTATTTGATTGTTGAATTGTATTTTTGAATTCGTATATATAATTTTATGTTTCTGAAGTAATATTCAATTTATAACAATTCCAATTGACATTTCTCAATACTTTTATCTGACACAATATATTTAAACGATTCTGATTATCTCCGCGTATTAATAACCGAAGATATTAAGGATCTTATAATTTATGATATTAAACTTTAATATCTCAGATATTAAATATTCAGCTTCCTGCGCGCGCAACGTGCGTTTGGGAGTGCGTTTTTTTTAAGTATTAATTTTCCATAAATAGCATGAATATATGATACCTAAAATGTATTTTAGATCAATTCAAACCTAACCAATATTTAAACTTGTTAGACATATTGATACCTTATTATTTTTATGTCACAAGCGAAAATTTTTTGAATTTAACAAATCTTTCTTTTGTAAAAATGAACATCATTTGCTTTTATTTTAGAGAATAAAATCGATTTAGAATCCTCGAAGTTATTGGAGGAACGTCTGTGAATCTTGGATATTTCACTTTAATATGTGAGATATTTAAATGTAATCCCAAGAATTACAGGTTTTTAAATATCTAGGGATATTACATCTAAATATCTAGATAGTCGTCCCATAGTTAAATAGCAGATCTATAATTAAGATTTAAAATCCAGATATTAACACTTAATATCTATTTTTCTCCGTGTATGCTCAGATAATACCTGCGGAGAAACTCATTAGTAACAATTAAATAATCTACATTCGTTAGTTGTATACTTTTATATGCTTATGTTATCAACATTTATATTACCGTTTCAAATATATTAAAAATAATTAATGTCATCGAATTTTGTACGTCTTCCGTGTTATCTGAATTTTTGCATATCCGACGTTTCTCCTCCCCACATTACTTCGGATGAACGAAGTCCTACTGTATATTTTCTCAAATATGACTTCCATTTTTATTGAAATAAATTTATCAAACTTTTCTTTACAAATACACCAAAAATACTAGTCGTGGACACACAAATGTATCACTGAAAAAGACGTGGTTAAAACATTAAGGTAGTTGTGCGGAAATCAAACTCTTCTTACGGGGTCCGAGTGTATATTTAGTTCGATATATGAGTTCATGAATGTTGAAAGATAATACCACAAACAATATGATTCTACAGTATTCTAAAAATAATTTTCAAAAAACTTTAAGGGCATATGTTACTTTCCATAAAAGCAAACTTAGTTTCGCCAATTTTAAGTTTGCAATGATAAATTTTCTCGGCTGTACGAGACGTGGATAAATGGCTTACTGTTTGAATTTGAGCAAAAAAATTGAGTGTTAAGGGTACTTAAAAGTGTTTTCGAGTCAGAATCGTTTGAATTTCAATAAATTTTGAAATGCTCTTATTGAACGAAGAGAGCTAGAACACATTGGCTTTTGAAGAATCTGAATTTCAAAACCAATGGATTTGAATTTTAAATTCTAAAATGTTTAAATAAAAATTCAATGATTTTGAAACTAAAATGGCATACTTTATAAAAAAAGAAAAAGTATGTCACATTGCACAAAAATACTTTTCTTCTTTCAGCAGCAATAATGAGTTTGAAATTCAATAGCTCGTTCTATAACTGTTCTAGTATCGATAAATTTTCGACGCGGATGATGTTCTCCCTGGAGTAAAAAGAAAATTGGAAGAAAAAGGGAGTGTAATTGTGCTGTCGAATTCTCTTGCTTATCACGCATTTCATGAAGGGTGGTAGTATACTCGACAAATGAAATATTCCTGAGAGTGACGTTGGTGGCAAATAAAAGCCGAGGAAGGAAAGAAATCAGCCATCGATAGATACGGTCGGCAAACGTGCGGTTTGGCCAGCGCAGAGGTTTGCGAAAGACTGTCGAGGGTGAGAGCAGAACAGCAGAAATTGAAGAAATAGAGGAGAAAGAGAAAGTAAGGGAACTATGGAAGAAAAACGGATCACGGATAAATCCTGAGGGTGCAATCCGGTCGAGTAGTGCAACAAAAGACTGCGGCTGCGGAATAGGAAGCTCTGTTAACGTGACTCGAGTGCTTCAATGAAACCATAATATTATCCAACTCATTTTCTGTTACTCCTCCTCTTCACTTTTCCTCTATTCATGGTTTCATTTTAGTAAATCTACGAACATTTGCTCCTTTGAAGCAATGTACTTACTCAGCCAAAATGTGGTGCTTTGCGTCTTGTGGGAGATCCACTGCTTTGTTTCCGACAAGTGTTACTTTCGAGGATCGTTTCCACAGTACACACCACGATTGTCTAATGATTCCGGAAATGTTTCCAAATTACGTGATGGGTCTCATAAATCACTTTTTGAATGTTTGGTTCGTTTCGTTATCATTGAGTTCAATCAGATCTAATAAATAACAACTTTGTGAAACGGAAACTTGGTTATGGTAGGACAGGGACTAAATGAAGCGTAATGAAAGTTTCATCTTCGATTAGAATCAGTAGTTTCGGAAGAGAGAGAGAGAGAGTCACCTAATGTGAATAGCTTATTTTAGAATAGGTTATTCACGGGAATAGCCGGTCTCACGAATTTCCGAAGCAGCCAGTTAATGCTTAAAGTAAAATCGCTTATCGATAATTCCCACGGAAATCCAAAGACTTTAAAGGCTCAGTCACTATGTACGTGCTGCAATGTTCTATACTTGATGATCGTAAAACTGTCGTTTCAGTAAACGCAAACCGACGAGTGTGAATTTTAAAGACAATTATTTTGTTAATGGTAGTATTAAAAGTTAAAACGGTTTTAAACTTATCTGTAGATTCTAAAGAAACCTCTACAATAGAAGGACTTGGAATTTTCGAATTTCTAAAACATATTCTACAAATATGCATTCTATTGTCCAAGACATTAGTAATAAATGCCTAACTCAAAGTTATGACAAAGATTTGTAATTTCTTTACCGTTTATCCTATACAAACCGTAATTTTTCTCTGCTTGTCTTCAGCTTCAATTACCATTTAAAATTAATGGCAGTCTTTTGTTTACAGGTGAAATTGTGATGGGTTTTGTTTTAAATGTTAGTTTCCTTCTATAGACCAAGTAGACGTTTTATAGTCAGTAAACGACTGTGATGATCCTTTCACGACTTTCTCGTTGCCGAGGGCATGACAGAGCGAGCTTCGCGGGTCTGAAAAGCATGTCTAACACGCTCTTCGCTAGTTCATAAGTCTCATAGAAAAGAAGACAGCATCTACACTGGGAAAGATCTTTCGGTCACACTAGGCTGCTTCTTCAGATTTTATGAAAGCTTTGGGAAAACATTGGATGCCATTTTGTTGCGCTTTTTCCTCTAAAAATATGTAACCATTTGAATTTGCATAATTTTACATTTAAAATATTTTCAACTGAAAATAAAGAAAAGGAAACAAGCTCGTATCTCGCCTTAGTCACAGTTGCAATCCTCTTTGAAAAATGTTCAACAAAATTATTACCATTGGCGTTTCCATCAAGGAATAAATGAAGCAATGCTCGCTTGCCATAGTGTGCTTAAGGCGCAAGCAAAGCAATGGTAGAATTTTCCCGCGAGTAAGCAGACTTTTCCTTATTTTTGCAACCAGATCACGTACAAGTGCACTTATTTTTCTTACATAATCGGACAGGGTTCAGTTGCAAGCACGCGAAGGAGAGAAAGCTTCTCCTTTATGAAAGCCAAGTAGCAAAACCGCTTTCGATTTGTAATCCGGACAGAGACGCATTCGCGCTTAGATTTACAGACGACGACGCCGACTGGCGTCGCAAGAGAGGGAGAGAGAGAGAAAGAAAGAGTGAGAGAGTGAGTGAGATACAAAAAAGAGGGTGGGTATTTGCCGCCACAGCGGTATTTCGATTCAAAGGAGCAATAACGGCCGAATTCGATCCTTCTACCCCAAACCACTGGGCCTCGATGCCCAGTACCCGTCAACCAGTTCACGTCCCCTTTCGCTTATCGGATCAAATATCGGCTTGCATATATATGCATATGTATATCGTCGTCTACCTTAGCAAAGAGATGCATATCTATATATACATATATAGACGATGTATTAAAGCCATGAATTAACATTTCTTTTATACATATACTTTAATATTTATTTTTCTGAGCACTTCCCATATTTCACTCGATTTTTAGGTATATTACGATCGTTTCAAAGCATTTATGCTCAAATGATTCTCCAAGCTATAAAAAACTAGATTTGAGTGCATAGTAAAAATATTTATTTATATTTTCGATGGACATGAAGAGACATGGAAATCAAAAAGATTCTGCACCGATTGCAGAAGTTGTCGACCCCTCGACAGCGCAGGAATATCTACCGCGGCGTGACTTGTCTTGTGTATGATCACTGAACAATAAAGATTATCATTCGTGACGTTTTATCATTTACATAACCCAATACGTCAGATTCACAGGGGAAAAAATGTCAGAAGAGAATGAGCTCGTTTCACGCCTTTAGTAAATGCAAACGTTCTCGAGTGCTGCTCTCGAGGTCGCTGAATTAGCGATTATGAATAAAGAACCGCAATTAAAAGGTGGAAGGGTCATGTTCGGTTTGCATACCCCGTCCGGTCCCCAGTCGACCATGTCATTCTGTTTGAACTGGCACGCATCGCTGACCTGTTACAACCGACCCTCGTCTGAGGTTGCATAATAAACAAAACTGTAAATGAGACTTTCCTGCAGAGTCTTTTTCCTAATAGATAATAGCACACGGTTGTACAAAATGGTGTGGATTTTCATTTTTGATATATAAAAGGATCAATCTTCTTTTCCAAAAATCATTACCGTGTTATCGAAAAAATGTAATGTATTGGGATAATTTTTTCCCTTTATTTTTTATGCCATTCCACCTCACCTTATACAATATTTTTTCTTTTGCTTTTATCTTCAACGTCCTTTCCACTGTATATGCAGAGTACCTTTGTAGCGAGTCCTTTTAGTTCTCTGTGCCTTCTCTCTCGCTAGTGAGAGCAATGGCTCACCCGAAAACAAGAAATGTATGCTAAACTTATGCGACTTCCAACGATTACTTTGCATACCAGATACTAGGTACTACTGGTCGCAGAATACAGCAAGCTGTGTCGCACCGATAACACGAGACCTTTCCTAGAATTTAACCTCTATCAGCTTCAACTAAATGCTACATTCTTGTAGATATTCAATTTTTGGCCTCATCGTTTAGCTATCAATTGTCTTTAAGCATGCAAAGTTCGTATTCTAAAACACTATGTTTATTATTAAGCTGACAGATACAGTTGAGAGGAATGGTTGCAGTATACAGTTCTGAGGTACAGTATAGAATAATGATCAGAAAGCGACTGACTGGTTCTAAGGTCTTCACAAGTGTCTACTTCTGTAGTTGCTAGTTATGTTCCAGTACAATTATATTTTAGCAGGAAAATGTGAAAGCGTCGGAAAATTATTTTATGAAAGATCCCAAGACACTTGAGGTCCTTCGTTTTTACTAAGAGACTTACAGGAGAGTTAAGGAGGAACTCAAGTACCCGTAACTATTATATAATTTCGGATTATGCAGTAAAACCGTTGGGTAGTAAAGTTTACAGCCCTTTCTCTATCATAAACCTTGGAATCTGTTCAGCATCTGAACAATATTCATTTTTCATTCGTTCACTCTACAATGCATAACCAAATTCTGATATTGATCTTCAAATATTCAAAAGAAAATAATTTTAAAGGTTTAAAAAATTATTTTTAAATTATACACTCGGATTCCATTAAGAGTCAAGTCTCGCTTGTTGATTTGACTATTAACGGGTCTCCCGAATCGTAAATGAGCCAGGGGCGTCTGTATCAGTGTTCCCAACACGAGCGTCGCGCATGGCGCGATTGGTTGATTGGTTGCTTTTGAATGGTGAAGTGAAACAATCTAACGAAATTATCAGCTTAGTTGGGAACGAATCCAGTTTCTCAGGAAATATATATATCTTAAATTCAGATCTTGCATACATTCGCTATTCATTTCAAGGAAATTTCATCACATGAAGGATTGACAGTGATCTTATCCTCTTTATAGAACATCAGCAGGTTCTTTCCATGATGATGTGGATTGTATGTACGAGGTGATGGACACTAACGAGAGAAACCGCAGGTGAAATTCACTATGGTTAGGCTGAAATTCACTACCTTAATAAGGGCATATGTGCATACGTAACTTTTGCGTCATTCTCCAAGATGGATGGAGAAATTGACATGTACTGTTCAAATGCCTCTTTAGTTCATAAAAATTGGATGGAAAATAGGAATTTGTTTTTTGCTACTTTCGCCAGAGGGCTAGATACAAATTATGTAGGGGCTTGGGCGAAGGGATAACGAGCGATTCATTTTTTAGATATCCTGTTTTATGGAATGGAAGCTCGAATAATTTCATCTCTGCTCGTTAAACGAACATTTCATACAGACAATGCAACGCCATTAGTGTACCATTTACTCATTTTTATTTTTCTCGGCTTGCTGCGCATTGGAACAGATTTCGAATTGCACTAAACACTTGGTAACAAACATGAACAATTGATTGATTTTCTTGCCGTTGGTTAATTGATTAACTTAAATTGGCATAGCTAGAGCTGGACATTTAATGACTAAAGTTTAATCATACGGATACTTTTTGTTGCGAATAATTTTTAACCTGAAATCGACCTGAATTTGATCTTCTGTTCTTTTTTCTGTGATAGTTGCGTGTCAGCATTCCAAATTTCCAGCACTGTAAGATTAAATGACAACTTTCCAAAAGGTCCAAAGATGGTTAAGCCAATCTCCATTTATTTGAAAGGGATTGGAAGTGTGCAAGTTCCGAGACGACTTTATCCCAGATAAGATGGTGTCGTAGAATAGAAAGCGAAATGTACGAATGAAACTGAACTGAATCTAGATAGGTATCATGATAGGTAATATCTTTATCTCTAACAAAAACGATCTCGTATCTAAAGAACAATATATTATTACCCAAGAACCCAAATTTTTCCAAGTTAAAATTGCTTTACGGACTTCTAAACATGTTTCAAAGTTCTTGCTATCTTTCCCTATTATTTTATTCCATTCTGGGGAAACCATTCTCGAGCGCAACAGATGGAATCAAGAAAAGGGGGAATGAATTCAACTTTATAAATTGTATTTGATGTTTCATTAGAGCGTTTATAGAGCTATTTTCATATTTCGCTTTTCATTTTGAGCTGGTGAGGCAAGCTTGCGCCTTCCTATATGAGATTTATGTACATCTTCCTCGTAGAGGAAGGCAAGAGCAAAATTGCTACGTGTCGCGTATATCCGAAATAAGTTTCAGAATCGCGTCACCCGCGGCGGAAACGCGCTTTATATTAGAATAGCACCATCAGAAGGCGGCATAGAGTAAATCTCTCGGTCTTGGTCGTTGTGTACCGTTGCAATACATCCGTACATATCTACTCCTAGCTCCGTCTACATATTTGCGTACATCCCTTGACGTTTCTAGGTTATATCTCCACCCTCTTACCACAAATCACAAATTCTCTGAGTTTTCGGTATTATTTACAATTCAAGTTCCAATGTCAGACATCAAGCTACTACTTTGCTACGAATGCATGTCACTACTTAGGATATACATAAGGCCCTTCTATATCATGCATCATCATTCAATTAATAATCAATCATTAATTCTAGCATTAATTCTAACATGAGAGTGAAGACCATGCTATAGAGAGGAGGTGTCACGTTTCCTCTCCTTCTTATGCTTCTTCGTGACTTCCTCCGTGCTAAAACTACCGGATAGGATCGAATAGAACCTAGTTTATCATCCAGGATTTTATTCGGCACTTTCAGGAGGGCTGTCACCTCCTTTTCAGCGAAATTCAATTCCACTCATCCGACATAAATCATCAAGAAATAGACGCACGTATCCCGGTTCTATTTCTAGTTTTTCGAAAGATATGATCATGCGATGTGCATCGGTCGCATTTGTCTTTTAAGGTCGGACGATTTTTAAATCTATCGAACTGGTGATCGCCCTATAAGACACAGGGAGATTCGATGAGGAGTGATCGTCAATCTTCGAGAATGGTCGTAATAGCTTTGTATCGGTATCAAGCTCTCGGGTCACGGATTCGCCTACGCTCTCTCACGGCATTTGATTACCGCGGATTTAACGACGGTTCTTGAATGCTGGGCTTAGATTACATTTAGGTAGTTCAGTTCGAGCGATACGAGCAATCCGGCTGCTGCCTTGCCATGCCGGCCTGCCAATTTAGCCCCCAGATCTGGATTAGTCGCCAGGGACGGCGCTCTTCGTATCACAAATAGTTCTCTTCTTTTTTTAGACCTTTTTCCAATTCCTCGCTTGAGAGTTGTCACGGCAGATCAATTTGAAGATAGATTTTTAAAAACTAGTTCACTTAAATTAAATTTCTTTGTTCTCTATTCCATCTGAACTTTTTTGGTTTGAAATATTTCATTGAATTTTCCAAAGTGCGAACAGATAAGAGTCTTTTGCACTCTATTCAAAATCTTTTTCATCGCTTTTTCATGCTATTAAAATCGGAAATAAAAAATTTGACTGATATATCATATTTCAAAGACGCATCTGGAAACGTTCGCATAAAAATAACCTATAAATCTGAAGCACAGTTATCGGTCAAGAAAGCGCTTTACTCAGAAATCCAGTTTTATTTCAACGCGGATTTCTCTCGGATGAAAGATTTACCGACTATCATAAAATCTCGTTTTATAGAAATGGTCAGTCAAGCTATGTCTATTCCGTCTATCTCTTTAAGGGGTGCATAGCCTTTGCAATCTGGGTGCAATCAATTGAAAAATAAACAGTACGCGTACTCACTCAATTTTACTCTAAATTTCTAGCTCATATCGTAATTTGACTCACCTGCAACAAAAATAAAACATTTTGATTAATTAGAAGCTCAAGAACTTTTTCAAAAAATCTAAATTCCAATAGCGTACATGTATAGAATGAAAGAATAGAATCGTTTCTTCGCTGTCCAAGAATTGTCACGTCGGTAATTCACGTATGGAAATTGGCAGATATATCAGCTTGAAAAGTCGTGAGATTCAAAGATAATAGGAAAAAGGCAAGCGAATAAGCTAAGCGAATTCGAGATGGAAGCGAATTCCCTATCGAGTGAAATACGTTTTATTATGCCATTTCAGCAAATCGTACCCATTAGGGACCCTATATCGATTTGTCGAGAACTGACTGGTTTTGTGCCATGCGATTCAAGTATAGTAACTTGGCAGCAGGAATATAAATAATTACCCAATTTGCTCGACGGATACGTACTCTCTACTGTGAGTCAGGTGGTCCCACGCTCTCTACCAAAGTGTGAAAAAATGCCCTCATCACGTAGAATCAAACACCTCCTATCGTTCCAACGTTTACCCTGATTTATTCCAACGTGCCAGTCAATATAAATCGACTTCCTTATATAGGAACGTCACGATAACTTCACGCAATGACGATCTATCACGATTCGTCAAGAGATGAACTGTGAAGGTTGCAATCTACCAACAATTACAAAAAAAAGGTCAAAATTCTAAGAATTTGAAATTTGCATCATTTCCGAAAAACAGAGGTAGTGAAGAAAATATTATTTTTCAGCGATGTCAATTCGTTCGCTAACTTCCTTATAGAAACAGCTGCGTTCCGCTAGCACCTCCACAACAGAATATCAATATTTTTTTATGCCTGAATTTTGGGCTAATTTTGGGCGATCATAAAAATTTTTCGGCTCTTTTATTTATCTCAAAAAACGAACTTTTGGGTGGAGGTGCTGACGCAACGTTCCGCTAGCACCTCCAGTAGAGAAAAACATAAAATTTTTAAAATGAACGTTCCGTCAGCACCTCCACCCAAAAGTTCGTTTTTTGAGAAAAATAAAAGAGCCGAAAAATTTTTATGATCGCCCAAAATTAGCCCAAAATTCAGGCGTAAAAAAATATTGATATTCCGTTGTGGAGGTGCTAGCGAAACGCAGCTTATAGAAACTGGGTTCGTTCCCATCCGTCCAGAATTTTTGGTCGGGTCCTTATGGGGACAGGACAGTTTTCCCTAGTTCTAATGTGATCCTGATTTGCAAAAATGGAAAGGACAGATACCCCCCACGTAGGGAAAACTGGCCTATACCCCATCAGAATTTTAAAAATATTCTGGATTTATTATGTACAATATTTAATTACTTAACGAGTTAATTTTCTGAAATGAAAAATCCTGTTGTAAAAAAGTGGCATCAATTATATCGAAACCAGTGGTTTGAAGGAAGTTTTAAAGACTTTTGCAATAATTCACGAGAGCTCCAAGCTTCTAGAGTAATTAACATTTCTTTTAAGTTATTCAAGGGATCTAAAATGACATTAAAGAAGTTTAAACGATTTCACAAGATTTCAAGGGATTTTAAGAAACTTACGGGGAATTCAAGAAATTTCAATGGATTATAGAGAATTTAAAAGGATTTAAAGAGAATTCAAAGCGATTTAAATAGATTTAAAGTTAATTTAAAGAATGCACAGGAGTTTTAAGAGTTTGAAGTTTTTCAAGAACTTTTAGAGAATTTCAAGAGATTTTAAGTGAATTTAGGGAATTTAAAGGGATTTCAAGAGATCTGGTAAGATTTCAAATATATCACGATTTCCAACTGGACTTTAAGAAACTTAAAGCAATTTCGGGAGATTTCTAATGGTTTTAACAAATTTTTAATATTATAGTTTTAGAATGTAAAAATGTAAAATTTTCATAATTTGCAAGAAATTTAAGAGTCATCAACAATGTGAAGGGATACCAAGAGATTTCAAGTGATTTTAAGGAATTACAAAAAATGTTTAAGAGTTTCAGGATTTTGAAGTAACTTTAAAACAAAAAATGTTTTTAGATTCTTTGAAATCTGTAAAATCACTTGAAATTTGTTGAAATCTGTTGAAACCCCTTGAAATTCCTTGAAACCATTTGAAATCTTTTGAATTCTCTTTAATCTCTAATTATTAAAAATGATATAAAAAAAATATAACGATAAATAATTAAGTGTGAAAAATGTTTGGAATTCCCTATTTTTACTCGATTTTTGGATTTGACGTGGAAAACTCTTCAATACCCTGTTTCATTATCAACAATATACAAGTTTTATTACATTATTTTAAGGCAGGAATATACCAATGTAATATTTATACCGTAGCCCCACAAATGCCTAAATATATAAAAATGTTTTTATTGGAAATAGAAATCGCGATCAGAGCCTCGTCTGAACCCGATTTTAAATAGGACTAAATATGGGGCAATTTCTGTATGAAGTGACTCCTAATGGATTTCGAGTGTAATTCGCAAAAATTTCAGCGCTATATCTTCATTACCCAATAAAAAAGTTGGTGGAATATAATTATTTGCTCGGTGAATTACTGTAGATGTCCAGCATAAATAACTTCTTAATAATGCCATGGCCTTATAATAACGTAAAAATTAATAGATCTTTGAGCTTGAAAATACTAATCCTAGAAATTTAATTATTAAGCTTGAGATGTACAATAGTGAATGCGACTTTTTTCTGAAATATTTATAGGAGAGAAATCCAATTACAGCAGGATTCAAAGCCTCTACTCACAGCGGGTCTGTAATATTGACACAAAGGTATGTTGTTAACTTTTGACCGTCGATATGCCTGATACGATATATCGGCGATTTATAGGACGTACGAGAGGGTTTATAACGCGGGATGGCAGCTAAAGAGAGAAAGATAGATTTGGCTGTATGGTTATTACCATCAATAATGGCAATTTGGTTTGCAAATGGCTCGAAACGCCGAGCGGAGCCGTTCGTACCTACAATTTCCCTGCATTTTGTGGTAGAAGCAGTCGCCCCTCTCGCGTAGTCAGCCACATTGAAATGCCTTGAGTCAACATTTGCCTACGCTCACGCAAATTGATTTTATTTAAATCCCAAGTACGAGGACGAAAGCTTCTTCGGCTAGGCACTTAATTGTGTTATCCTGAAACCGTAATGGAAATGATCGGCGAACAGGCTAGCACAGGACTTAGTTCTTTCAATTCAAAAGAGATTTTTCATTAGGAGCAGGTACTGGGTAACGAGCTAAGATTTAACTGCACGATTCATATCGGTTGTTAGAGTCGAATTCAAAGATAAGTTAGGAATATGTAGCTACTCTGCTTATTACCTTTCCCATTTCGTGACTCTATAGCCTATAGTTAATTATTCAAACCGACCTTTATCGCTACTCACAACTTTCCATGCACGCATTCAAACAATATTACACAAACTATTTTCAATTTTTAAATTCAGAATTGAAGAATTAACATTAAAACTGCCTGATTCAAATCCGAAATAAAATTAATTAATCAATTCTGTTGAGCAAGCGCTGAAAGTGGAGTGATACAGTAAAGCTGGATGAAAATTTGTTGAATAGTGCTTCTTATTGAAAGCTTTTGAAGTACAAAACGAAACGAAATCTGCTTTCTCGGGGTAAGCGGGGTGCGATGTTTCTCAACAGAAAAGAGACGCTGATTGAAAAAATATTTACCCGAGATACCACCGGTGGTGAAATCGAGCTTTAGTTCTATTTTCCTCGCGCGATCTAATGGAGCGCAATTGAAAAGTCAAGACCCTCAAGAGAAGCCCTCGCGCACGAGATTATGCTCGACAATGGGATTTCGATCAAAGCTTCCCCACTTATACAGCCAGAAAATAAATAAGCATTGGAAGACGAGTTACGAAAAGCGAGCAAAGCGATTTCGCTCCCATTGGAATCTTATTCCGGGGTATTGGACTTAAGCAAGGGTCGCAAGGCGATCGGTCCAAATACTTTTACAGAAAATACTCCATGCTCAGCTTAGATACTCCCACTTCCCACTCAGCTGAAGCCCAACACGAGAGCCCCTCAAAAAGGATTTATTTCTCGGCTTACCGATCGACGAGGTCGGGGGAATGAACTAAGAGTGGCTTCCAACTTCACGAGAAAAATTGGCCCTCGTGTTAAAATTTAGGTCGGCTGAGCTGAAAGCTTCAAAAGAATCAAATTTTCACGAAACTCTGATGCTAAATCTTCAATTGAGAGCAATTTTCCGCTAGCCATGTTGATCTCGTATAGGAATGCCTTTTTCAAATGGTTAAGTGGAGCTTCTAAAAAAAGAAGACAATTGCTGAAGAATAATCACTTAAATAACTATTTCGAGATAAACCGATGTTTGAAATCTTTCTTGAATGTGATTCTATTCTTACTGAAGAAAAAGTAGAATAACAAATCTATCTACGTCAATCTCAATTCTAATTAATCAATAGTTTCACAGTCAAAATATAATATCCCGGGGGAGGTTCTTTAAGTAACGAATAGACCAGAAATGAATTTTCTTCAGCGTTGACTTATTCCACTTCTACTCTCCTCAGTCACGTCGTCATTTTATCCTCTTTTCTCTTTTCACTCTTGCGCGGATACTCAAACCGGAAAACGATCTCCGTCTACGTTTTCATCTCCGGAAGTTTCTTGGTGGTTATACGTATAAGATCAAGATTCTCGATTTGCGTGTAGACGTTATAAGGCGCGATAATAAATTGTATTTGGTCCTGGAAATATTAACGGACGTGAATCATTATTACGAAAGTGTTGGATGATACCGAATTACTCTCTGTAATTATCTAACAACATAATGAAAAGGTATTTTTGTTGAGGGAAGCGTTAGACTCAAAATGGGAGATTGATTCCAGCCTTTTCAGAATGAAAGGTGTTTTAATAAAAAATATTTATCACTGAAACAAATTCGAAAGGTAAATCGTATTTATGAGATTATATCTGAGTTAGGAAAACGCGTATTCATTGCTGTATTCATGGATGGTATCCGACTTCGAGAATCACATGTTTCAAGCGGCTTAGCTAAAGAGAAAAGAATTTCTCGTCGCTACCTTCTTTATCCTGGAAAATATCTTGCAGCTTTTGAAGACAGCCGCGATCTTGAACGTTTCCCAGTGGTGTTGGCACTGGACGAGTTTAAATTAGTTTAGTTTAGTTTCGCAACGAGTTTCACCAGCCGCCACGATTAATCCGCCGCGCTTGGATTTATGGTCCAACCAACCCGATCGTTTCTCTTCGTCAGGTGTTGTGTACCAACATCTATACGTGTGTCCGGACCAAAGCTTATCGACATTCGTAAAGCCAAATCATAGAGAACATCGGGCAGAGGAGTCAAATGCAGCCTAACTAATTGATCAATTAGATTAACATCTTTTAAAGTCAATATTAAAAGTACACTAGGACTCCCTTAAGAGTCACGTCTTAGTTGGTGATCTGACGCTTTACGGAACGGTTGCGTATGGTTGGTTGATTTTCACATTAAAAGTGAGCCAACCCCTGACCACCCCTCATCTAAATTCGGGAACGAACCCAGTTTCTGAGGACGTCAGCGAACGGATTGACTCCAAAGGGAGTCAGAGTGTAATTTGTTTTTTTGTTTTTTTTTTCAAATTCATAAGATTTTATTTGTTCAATTGCCGCAGATACGACGTTCATTCGCATCGTAAAGGAAGGAACGTAACTCTGGGTCGTTAATGCGAGTCTCGCGGCTCCGAATCGCAATCAAGTTCCGTTCACGCATTTTTTATTACTTCTCGTTGACTTTCCACGAGCTGCCTCTTGGACAAGAGGGTGCGAGGCTTTGAATTTTAAACGTAAGCTCGTGACCGAACATGCCAAGCATCGAGGTCGCTGTAAACGGCGAAATAACGGCACTCGTAAAACAGTAATTGCTTCTACCCTGTCGTTTCGTACACTGCTCCTTGCTTACTTACATTGCTATCGAGTTCGTTAGTACGTATTAGCATCTCGCATAATTTAAATTGCAGCAATTGTCAAAAGCTTGTTTATGCTTCTCACGCAATGTCCACAATCTGAGAAATGGTAATAGAGTCTGC
>JAUESI010000018.1:7573953-7587001 GCA_032275145.1 Synergus laeviventris | reverse complement strand
TGCTGATAACATACAATGAGCAGTCGCCACTGCAAGTATAAAGAAAGCTAAACTGAATGTTTTCCGAATGGTCATAAAAAAGAAATTGATAAAAATAAAGTTGAATTTTTAGTTGTTGAAACTTAAACTTCACTTGCAATTTTACGCAATTGCAATCAAATAATAATAATATGTATAATTGCATAAAATTTCAGTTTGTATAGATTCATTTGAATAATCGAATTACTGTCTGAGATGGGTAAAGTTGATGCCACTTTATCAACTATTTCTGCTGAAAGTTGTGGAAAGAAAAAGTACTTGAAAGGTGTCTTCCGGAGAGTAAGGAACGCTTCAGATAATTCAATCCAGAATTCAATGCAGCTGCAGTAGGAAATTGACTTCGTTACCCAACAAATACGGCACTACTGGGACAATTAATGAAACATTTCTCCTTAAGATACCTTCCACCGAATAATAATATGGTTCGTGGAGTATCGTCGAGGAGGTAGAATGTTTTAGTGAACAATAAATAATAGTTACGTTTTTAGGGGTGATATTTCTGGTACTATCACGTCATCTAGCCGCTCAATTACATTATCTTCATTCTGAAAGTGACGCAATGCAGTCCGATATTCATTATAATTTACAGTTCCTTAAAAAACAACTGAAGAATTTTTTGCAGTAATAACATGTATAACGACTAATATTTACGAGTATTTAGAAAAATGTCGACAAGGGACTGAAACTGTTTACAATTAGCACGCCTATTTTAAATGTATTATTTCTTTCATTTTATTTATTCTAATGTCTTTTCCTCTTTCAAGATCTCAATTATAATCCCGCGTATATATTAGATGATTAGAGAAGTGCCCAGAAAAGAAAGAAAATGACGAGAAGTAGAACAAAGTAGCAAGACGAGGGTATAACTCCCTAGAGAAATGACCTGGGCGGGTTGAATCCTCATAAATAGACCACAAAATGTCCCAGAGACATTTTTCCAAATGTACTTTGATCCTTGTTCAATTTTTTTAGATGAGTCATGATTGCAAAGGAGTATAAAAAAGAACTGAATCATCCACTAAAATATGCAAGACGAAACTGAAACATAATTAATCTGGAAAAATTAAATAGAATCTGTGGAAACATTTCGGGGCGCTGGCCAGAAGTGTAATGCCTTAACCATGAGATGGACTAGATTTGGCTATTAGATTAGCTATTGGACTAGCCCTCTAATCTAGTCTATCTCATAGTTAAGGTGTTACAAAAGACGGCCTGGCCAGCGCCGCAAAATTTTTCCACACGGGGACTAGTAACGTTTCTGACTTCTCAGTTTTTATTTCAAAATATAGTAACAATCTATTCCCTATAGTTTTTATGAATTCTGAGGAATGAAGGAAGTATTTAAAATTTCTGTCAGATCGATTTGAGTCTAATAATTGTAGGGATTTCTTGAAACAAAGCCTTAGCGTTGAAGTGGGATCTTGCCCTTCATGGGAACTTTCACTACCACTTGGAGAAACTCTGTCGTTTCCATAAACGACTAAGGGAACTTTACAACGATGGACTGAAGCCCTCTGGGGATTTCGAGGTCGTCGTTTCTCTCCTTGCGTTTCTCTCCTTGCATGTTACACCCTGAATTTCACGAACCGATGGTGCCAGTCGCATCCCTTGTTCCTAGAGTTCGACAGGAACAGAATACGAAGCACGTCTAGATATTCTAGAACGCCTTTTTCCGACAACGATTTGTATCCTCTATCAATGCGTACATGAGCTGAATATAAACTCGAGACAAGACAACAAGTAAAAGAAAATTTTGCTATAAAGTAAATTGGAATGTATAAACGGATTATAACCACTAAATAAAAAAAGATTTTTACACATTTTTTATATAGATGGCTTTTAGTATTGAGACATAAAATTGAAGAGAAAATGAAAATTATGGCAAATAGCAATTCGAAAAAATAAAAATGATAATGATTGAAAATCAAAGTAAAATAATATTATTCGGGCTCTTCAAATACCGAGAAAACCACCCCTCTCACTGCAAATACAAATTGTAAGATAAAACTGTTGATTTTCAAAATTTATTGGTATTTACTACTCAGTATAAATTATTCTAAAGATGTAATGTTATTGAGAAGACACTTTATCCAAATCATATATTTGGACAAAATTGTAAATGAACACAGAATTTTTTATTTGAAAACAAAATTGATTATACAAAAATTGTACGTAGATTTACATCATCAAAACAAGTCCATAGAATGTTAATAAATTTATGCGGCGGTTCAATTATTAGATTATTTATATTTGCATAGTTGAAAGTAATCAGGAAAATCAATTTTCAATTATTATTGAAACATCGACGTAACACCAGTTGTCACTTAGTGATTTACTTAATCTAAAAAAAAATTTAATTTAATATTATAGGTTGTTAATGATAGGAGTTGTTTTTTCGAACTTGGTTTTTGGCTATTTTAAGAGCCCGTTGTTTATAGGGGTGGTTTTTTTAAACGAGCTGCTGGGTATTTCAAGAGGCCGAAATTAGCCCGAAATTCTGGGATAAAAAAATATTCATATTGCGCTGTGGAGGTGCCAGCTGATTGGACCTAATATTTATGGGCTTCGTGAAACCAAATAAGTAGATAAGTACGTGGTTGGTCAGACATATGCTAAATTCTGAGGGTTCTTGCACCTACTAATAGGCATTTTGTTTCCTACTATTAGGCAGCGATGGATAAGTTACTTTTTAAAAGGAACGAGTTACCTTTACCGTTACATAACGAAAAAAAATAACTAGTTACTAATTTACTCTAATTTTTTGGGGGAAATTTTATTGATCATAGATCTTCTCAATGCTAAAAAACACTCCAAAAACTTTCATATCCTCAATTCACTTGGAATGCAAGATTTGATGGCTGATAATGGGTGGTTTTAATGGTAAAAAACATTCAAAAAACTTCCATCCCTCCAGCTTATTTCGAATACAGAGTAAAATCCCAATGAACTAAAGGGATTTTTATTTTTAGGATGCCTTTTAGCATTGAAAAGAATTATTCAGCAATTAAATTTTGACCCTACGAAATAGGGAAGTTTTTTTCAGTTTTTTAGGACTAAGGGATAATATGAGGAGAGTCTTTTAGCATTGAGAAGATATATATCAGTAATAGTATTTTGAACCAACAAATTAGGGTGATTTTGATGAATTTTTTTAATTTTGAGAGTTTAAAAATTTGGTGGTTAGTTCCCATCACTGCTATTTATAAAATTTATAAAATTCCTAATTATGGTAATATTAATCGTACTTATTGAGCTTCACTGAGCTGCAATCTGCTTCTGACAAGAGTGATTTAAGCAGTATTTAACGAAGTATATGAGAGGTAAGCGGAAGTACATAGGCACACTGAAGAGGTGAAGGAATGCTTGGAAACCATCGTTTGCCTTGTAACCCTGTAATCTTCATAGGCACTTTGGTATGTTTGGAATGAGAAGATAGGGAGAGAGAGAGAGACGTTTACAGAGAAGAAAAGGTGGCCCATGGGGAAGAAGGAGCTCGAGGTTCCGCAGTAATTACCAATTTCGTTATTATGGTAATCTCTCCTGCGAAGATACCTGGTGATTCTGTTCGCTGTACGTGGGTTATTGGAAAAGGTACGTGTACCTGTGACTTGAAGTAATTCTTTCATCTGAGACATGACACAAAGTCTTCCAATTCAGGTAAAGAAAAAAGTCTGAATAATAATCTGCTCATAATGCGATCTGAAAATTCTCTTCCTCACCATTTTAATTACACGAAAGATTTGCCTAGGTTAAGATTAAAAAACTTTTAACATGGAAACTTTATTCAGCAGAGACTAATCTAATTTCGCGTGCTTTTGAGTGAATGTATCTCTAATGGAATTAGCAAGTTGGTTTACATTCAAACATTATATATTTTAAGGTTCTACAAATCATTTAATAACAACGCATGATGAAAAACTACCCTGCGGTCATAAAGCACAGTTTCTTGCTAATGATTTTTAAACTTGAAGCAAGGAAAATGGTGAAAATAGTAAGAGAAAAAGCTGGTGTGAAACGTTTGTACACTACGATATATCAAATTACCTTTTAACCCCAGTGAACTTCCTTAAAAATGAAAGATAGCAATAATAAAGGAAGAAATAAAATGAAAACGTAGCGGAAGCGACGTGATTTTTAAGCTGTAACGCTCCCAGCAGGAGAGACGAGATGTTTTCATGATGAATTTGAGTTCTTATTTTGATTTGTGGGTTGAAACCTCACATCATCCGCGAGGAACAAGAATTACAAAGCGTTAATGCGTTTCTAATACCCGATTACACCGCATGTTCTCGGCCGATAACCTATTCTGATTCATAAGAGTGGTCGCTAATTTATGCGCATATGCAAGTTACCGAGTCACGTATTATCGGATCTACGCTTGCGTATTTAAAAATGCACTCGGCCTGAGTTACACGTGCCAACCATCCACACGTCGAGAATCGAGTTTACCATCCGCGATTTACTCTCTGTTTACCTTCTTAATCGCTCGTTTGCTCGGGCTTTCTGGCTAAAAGGAATTAAATACGGGAACCTTCGCTTTACATTTGTTCATTTAGAATTTATTTAACATCGGTACTGTCTTCTAAAATGTATTATATAATAATAATAATAATAATAATAATAACTTTATACTCTTCGCATCTTTCTAACATTTTTCTCATTCCTACGTGACTTATTTACGAGGCACCCAAGTGTTCATTACTTGAAAATATGTATTTCCAACTAGGTTAACGCATAGGTCGAATTTTTGTACTTTATAGGCATTCGCCTTTGGGAAATTCTATAATTTTGTAACGTCAGAAAGAATTTTGCACCTTTCAAGCCGAACACTTCACCTCGTCTCGAGCTAATTTTGTCAAATAAGCGAACAAATACAAGTTGTAAAAGTGGTGTAATATAAATCTTCAATCCTTCCGCACCATCCTAAACAACATTTATGGAGACAACTATTATGTACGAGAAGCGAAAATTTATCATAAGAAATTAAAGGCCGGCACATTTATTCCTTTTGCGTTGGCTTTGAATCAAACTGTTTACGATCGACAAACGAAGCAGCCTCGAAGAAACGATAAATCGCAAGAAAGTCTGACTGGATCGTTTTCGTTGAGGACAATCGACGCGACGATTTATGATCACGCGAGGTCTCGTAAGTAAGTGTTCGTATGTGTTGCGATACTGTCAAGATCGTATAACAGATCGATCTATATGTCCAGTAATCTGCAGTCGCGAAAGACACCAGGATCGGAATTCTAGCTTACAAAGAGAAAGCCGAGGTAATGTACGAGAACATTACTATAAGAGATACTCTGTCGTAAAGAGCATGGTAATGATTCTTCTTTGTGAAAATAACTATTGCTTATTATACAGGAAGTTGCAAATCGTAAACCAAAGAAAACAATTATACTGGGAAAATACTCAAGCAAAACCAATTTATAATCGAATTTTGTAATTTTCTGAGGAACTTTTTATGCATATTGGAAGACAATTATTAACATATTATACAAGTATAAAATTATAACTTGCGGTTAGGGTTTAGAAGGCAATGTTTATTAAAGTTGAAGAAATATGAGTAATTTAGCTTACCAGAAGAAGGAAAGTAATGCGATTAAAAGTGACTTGTTCAACTTACCTGAAACAAAGAAAATATATTATTAATAACAACTATAGACGGAATTAGTGATTACCTTAAAACTTAAAAGTTTGAAGAATTCTGTAAAATTTCTAGAAACCTCTTTAAATCCCTTAAAATCACATAAGCTACATAAAAATATTTTAAAATTATTAAAAACAGGGTGTCAGGTATTTGTAAATTTTCCAGCTATCATTATTGGCTTTTTTTGTGCTGGTTCCAGAATTTTCCATCCCACAGAACCGATAAAAGTGATATAGTTAGCATAAACGTCAAACTAATGACTAATAAAATAATAATTACTAATAAACACTGACAAAAAAAAATGGAAGACAAAGACATGTGATAAGCGAGCTGAACGTAGAAATTTTAAAGTGGAAAGACGGAATTAATATACTCTATATAATTATTAAAATGGTATATTGCAAAGACACCAATTTCATCATTAGATAAAATTACCCTTATTATTTGATATGAAAGCTTCTTTCATTAGAGATACTAGATTCAAATTAACTCACAGGAATAAAAACAAAGGATATCTTAATTTCATCTCAAACATCTTAGAACCCGCGTGCAAACTACTTCTATCTGTAATCTAAAGGAAATTAACACTGCTGTGATAAAGCGTGATAATCTATAACGTTCATTGAGTGATTAACTAGAAGAGATACTCTGGTGTTTATATAGTGAGTGAACGGATATACGTAGGGTAACTGTATCGGTAATCAAAGTGGTTCTCGATCAAGATTCATGGTCGTTCATTGTATTATGGTCGCCAGTGAATCCATAGACCTCAGACAGTAATGGCCATGAAATAGGTATGGTATGAGAGATACATAATTTTCGTCTCTTTGGTTCATCGTGTGAGGGTTGATGTAACTCATCGACGTCCAAATCTCACCATTGATATAACATTCTCTAAACTAGAAGCCTGTCAACAGGAGTTCGATGCAGATACCGCAAAAGCCAGAATTCAACTCTGGCTAATTGTATTGATCTCGAAATATAGGTAGGTCGTCAAATATAACTTCTATCCCTTAAAATTGTACGAGATGCATTCACATTGTGGGACATCGAGCGACTTCTATTCAAAGAAGGTCATCTCTTAACTTTCAGCCTGAAAATTCGTCCTAAAAATTATCCCCTGTTTGCAAAGTAAACTATCTGTCTTTATGATCTTATGTCTACGTAACTACCGGCCTTATGAGTTGCGTGCAAACTTGAAGAAAAATAAAATTTTATCCATAGCACAAGTGCCAGAGGGAAAAAGATGTCGTAAATTTTCAAGTTTTAAAAGTCTCATAAACCCATTTTATCGATATACATATATACTATATATATATATTTGTTTTATAACTTTAAAAGGGTTTAAGGACAAAGCTATAAGAGGATTGAAATTACGCACAAGGCTTTTATTTTCTATGCGAGTAGGAAGTTTTTGTGAAAAAAAAGAGCGTAGTTTGTAAAATAGCTTTTTACGATTCCAACCAGGTGGAGTCTGTCTATGTCTAGTTAATGGATGTTCCGAAGCTTGAAAACGCGCATTTCACTTCAGCCCGCTTGTTTTTTAAAGTCGGTCACGTAAAAGTGAAATAAATTTATCTTTTCATTGGGTTGAGGGTGCTTTGATCATCGACTTTGACAATAGTCCAGAAATGAATAATAACGAAATTGAATTCTCTGCAAATATTAGTACGGTAAATTATGTTTCCTTCGTATTTATCAACTACAAGAAAAATGTTTTCAAACTCTGGTTTAAAAAGACCTTAATGGTATATGTGTTACAACATATATATGTTAACATACCACAGTTACGTCTATGTAGATGCAGCAGGTACGATTAATGGCCCACAGGCTAGGTGTTAACACACTACAAAGTGTTTTATAATCTCAAAGAGGTATGTGCCTTGTCGCAGGCGCCTTTTCGTCCATCCTTCTTCGTAAAACAGCGATAGGAGAGAAAAAGACAAAGTCTTCCATCACTCTTGAAAAAGAGCAAGATGGAATGAAAACTTCCCACGTTCAAACGCAACATCCACCTAAAGTTTCTTGGACTTGACACTGATGTCATCGATACATTGCAACCTGCGGTGATTTGTTATTAATATTGGTAAACTGGCATCGAGATAGATTTAGTATCGATTCCGCGTTAATCAATTTTATCAGTTAAGATAAACCGTACCAAGCTATTCCTTCCGCTTTCACTGCATAGTACGTCCAGTTATCAACAGCAATACGGGTATAATTTCAAATTGGCACTAAAGAACCTCAACAATTTTATTCATTGTATTTTTATTTTATTAAATGAATGTCCACCGTTTTATTGAATTATTTAGTGAACGATGGCTGTCCTGAATTTCACAGGACGTGACGCCTCCTACTCAGGAAAAAAATCTAGTTAAATGAAGGTAAATTAAATTGAGCCTGTAACATAAACTAGACTTTTTTTTCTATGCACTAAATTTGTTTTCTCTCAACTGACTCTACATTTTCGTCTTCGAAGGAAATTGTTACTACTCAAAGTTCTGAATATTATAGCTTCGAAGTTAACATTAGAAAGCAGTACCAGTGCGATATAGTTAATAACTTATCCAATTATTAATTAGCCGTGGCTGGGGTGGATAACAACTTTAGTCGTATATTTAAACTCAAAGCTAGAGAAATGACGGTCGAAGGGACGAAACATCTCTGTAGGAATGAGGTTGTGAGTATCACCGGGTCGCAGCTGACAACAACGATTGGGGTGTCGCGATAACAGGCTCAAAATGCTCCCGTGAGCCTCACTCTCTCAACCTTCGAATGTCTACACTCTACTCTCGCTTTGCCTTTTTCACTCTCTTTCCAACTTCTCGCTAGTCGGATTCAGTTATCCTTTATTATTTCCACTAGCTTGATGACCTCCTTAACCACTCAGAGGAGGACAAGGAAATAATCTTTTTAAACCATCCTCTTTGAAATGTTATGTTCAGGCCTCACAGTTCCTATAAGAAAAAAATAGGGTGCATAGGATGCTTTTTCGTCTTACACAGGGCACTTTTTTTAAATAAAGATTAGATAGCTTTTGCAATGAGAAGAGTAAAAAGAAAAAAAAACCTGCTGCTGTTGTGGATTTTATGCAATTTAATTTTACAAATACGCTGAATAGTCCCAAATTATCCTAAAATTGAGGTTCTTTTTTGAATAAAAAAATGAATTTTAAACTGAATATATCAATTTTTGCAAAATTTAAAGAAATTCACATGAATTGAGAAGAATTCTAAAGAAATCAAAATATTTTTAAAGCAATAAATACGAGAGACAATTTCATATCAACATAAATTTAAAGAAAATTTAACGATTTTAAAAGATCTAAAAGAATTTCAAAGAAATTGTAGGCATTCCAAAAAAAAAAGATTTAAATAGATCCTAATTTTAATTTTGAGATTTGAAAGAATTTGAAGAGATTTCGGAAACACTTTAAAGAATTTCACGAGATTTTAAGAGATTTCGTAAGATTTTAATTCATTTCGGGAAATTTAAAGCGCTTTAGAGAATTTTGAATAATTTAAAGAGATTTAAAGAAATTTTAAATGTAAAAGAACTTGAAGGGAATTCAAGAGATTTTATAAAGTTTTAAAAGGATTCCGTAGAATTTTGAAAGAATTCGTGCAATTTTAAAAGATTTTGGAGGAATTTTAAGAAATTTTAAGCGATTTTATAGGATTTTAAAAGAATTCAGGAGAGTTTAAGAATTTTACAGGATTTAAAAGATTTCATAAAATTTGAAGTGATTTTAAGTAATTTCAAAAAATGTACAAACAATGTATAAACTTTTGAAACGATTTAAAAAAATTAATAGGAATTTGAAAGAGTTTTTAAGGGTTTTTAATGATATCAAAAGAATTCAAAAGATTTTTAAAAATTGTATGTACGACACAACTGTGAAATTAATCTCTTGAAATATCTGCAAGTTACCAAAAATCTCTTGAAATCATTTAAATTGTCTTGAAGTTTTTTAAATCTTGTGAAAGCTCTTGAAAATTCTCTGGAGTTCTCTTAAAATCTATTAGAATACTTTAATACCATTTAAAATCTTTGAAAATACTTTACAATATTTTTTAATTATATAAAACTCATCTGAATTCATCTGAAACTACCGTAATATTCTTTAAAATCACTTTAAATCTATTTAAATCGCTCTAAATTCCTTAATATTACTTAAAATTTCTTGAAATCCTTTAAAAAATATTTATATCTTTGAAATCCTGTAAATTTTTTCGATATTTTTTTTAATTTTCTAGAATCATTGCAAAGCAAATTTTTTATAAATCCTTCTAAATTCTTGAATATTTAAAATCCTTCAAAGTATTTAACAAAATTTTGTATTACTTTAAAATCATGAAACTCTCCTGAAGTCTTTCGAAATTCTTTAAAAACTCCCTAAAAACACTTTAAATCTTGTGAAATCGCTTTAAATTCATTATAATTATTCGGCAGCTCTGATCTCGATTTTCAAGCATAAGCAGCAAATAGAAATCCAACCAATGGGTGAAAAGAGATTGTTGGCTTCAGATTTCGGAATTGCAAGAATATATTTTCGATTTCTGAAAATTAACTAGTTAACTAATCATATATAACAAAAAATTAATCCAAGAATAGTTTTTTAATCTTGATGGGGTATTGACCAGTTTTCCGTACATGGGGTATTTATCAGATCAGGACCATACATAAAATGGGTGTTTTCTTGAAAACTGGAAAATAGAGAAATCCTTAAAAAAGCGGAAAATGTGGAAATGGGAAGAAGCCTGTAATCTGTAGATTTTTTGAAAATTTAAAGAACATTTTACATTACTGAAAATACGGTACTGTAGGGACTAAATCTTGGAAATAGAGAACATTCCGTACCTCAGCTAAATATAGAGGTCCATAGGGGATAATAGGGTAATAGTAACGCCTGAATGTTACTTTTCGCAAAAACCAATGTCTTTTCAAAATGAGAAAATAAGATGAGTATGAATTAAGTTCGTTTGCATAATTTGTCTCTAACTACTAAGGCAGATAGTTGAAGGGTCGGAGGGAGGGAAATGAGTAAATTAGAAGAAGCAAAACTAGACAGTATTAAATACATACATGTAACTCTAATATCAATATACCCTAGGGCGGGCGTCCTTGTTCTATGGAAAGGGAATGTTTATCCAGCAAATAGTGCTGGAAAATTTGAATTCAATTTCCTACTCGCCCCCAGGAAGAAGAACGATTTCGTCGTGTCTATAGTGCAAGTTACAGAGCCGCGCATTGTCGCGTAATATACGCTACTTCAGCTCTAGATTCCCACCCTGCATGTGCAGGAAACAAGACAAGTCTTGTTTTCTTGTTTTCCGAGGATTTTAACTCTGATTACTTTGGAAAGAGATGCCATCAAACAACTGTAACGAGGACTGTCGATGTATTATGTGACTCGAATATTTTCCAAAGGGGCTGAATTACCTTATAATAGTAGTTCCTGGAAAAGTTAATTAGAATTGTTCTTTAAAGTCAGGAAATAAAACAGAATTTAAAAATAATAAAAAACAACAGAAATTTGAAAGTCGTTTTAACGAAAACATAGTAAATGATAATTGCATTTCGAACACTGTTTTTACGTTTGTGGGATCCATAAAAATTTGGATTTACGCAGAGAGTATAGGTACTATGAACACTGAAAACATTAAACAACAGGTTTAATAGAATTGAAATTCAGACATGAAATATGAAACTCGTACAGTGTGCAAATCGTTGGCAAAGCTGCTCCAGTGAAAACACCTCTGAAGTATTTTCAAAAGATACATAACATATATCAGCACGAACCGAGTATAATTCTCACAAACAAAAAGCTTGATATTTAATTAAAAATATTAGTCTGACAAACCAATCGCGTGATAGAAATTACATTGCAATTTTTTTTTTAGTATAGTATTTAATATAGTATAGTAAACAAAATCGTTTAATTAAAGAAAAATAACGTTCGCAGGCGAAAGAACCGTTAGGTGTTGTGCAGACTATGACAACTGAAGAGGAAACTTGGAGGAGCGTTTACGATTATTGCAATGGTCCCTGATACTGAGACGATTTGCAGACGATCTTCACCTATTCTCCTTATCGCTTGCACACAAGCAGCCATTGCCCATTTACCCCTTTTGCTTAACGTCAAAGACCAAACTTGCCAACTTTCGCGACATTTATTCCAAGACTGCTAAACGGGCTTAAATAGCAAAATTAACACAATTTAGTTATATTAAACGATTAAACTGTGAACACTTAAGCAGATAATTAAAAGTGTATAAATCTAGAATCATCTTAAAATTAATGTTTCTTGAAAAGTCATGGCAGAGATTCCATCGTTTCAAAAATCTTTTAATAAATAAAAGTTTATGAATAAGAGTTATCACTGTCTTGTAATTTTTTATCTTTTCTTGTCAAGTCTAGTCTTTTTCAATAGTTTTTCTCATTTTCTTCACTGTTTCTGACATACTCTAAGACTGAAAAAGGCTGAAAATCCTTTAGATTTTCTAGAAAAGTTGTGTCGTGAAAAGTATAGTGTAACGTCGAAATTAGTCGAAATTCTGTACAAGAGTTGAAGTACAAGTCGTTAAACTCGTCAGTCGTCCTATGGGGCTTCTCGCCGTTATTCCGTAAGGTTTACGAGACTCTAACTTTTCGTCCTTAACTCGATAATTAAGGAGGGGAGGGAAAGTTTTAATAAAATTACCGTAATAATACCGACGACCGTTCCTACGTGTGCTTGAAATTATCAAAGGACTTTCTTTTCTCTCCCTTTATCTCTTTTCCTTCTCGTTTCTTCCATCATTTTGAATTTTCTGTAAATCATAACCTTCATACCCCAAGGGGCTCGCCAAGGCGTCCTAAGAATAAATCTTAAGAACAACTGAAACCACGAACAAAAGAAAAGGACACATTTTTTCCAGCATTTATATTGAAATAATATTGAATTATGAAACAGTATATATAGACTTCAAGCAAAGTCGCATCACCAAAATGAAAAAGCTCTTCAACTTCTGTTTTCATGGCTTACTTAAAACATGAATAATATGATCTTCGCCTTTCGCCAGCTAACGTCAAACAGTTTAGAACCGTAAAGCTGCTTAGTAATTAAATAACTCTAGCTTCTTTCGCAACTGAAATTAAATTCCATACAATCAAGTAAAACCTTTTTTTTAAAGTTTGCGAGACATAATGGAAATTTTAATAAAATAGAACTGACAAGTGACGCTTTAAGATGTCCGCCTTTCCTTCTACCAGAATTTATTTAACAGCCAGTCACTTATATTACTCCTTCCCGTGTGGAAATGTTCCAGCTTAGACATTTTTAAATGTTGGTCCTCTAAAGGCCCCACAATAGTG
>JAUESI010000018.1:7533796-7556271 GCA_032275145.1 Synergus laeviventris | reverse complement strand
TATATATATATATATTCTTATTTGTAAAATAAACCCCTCACAGTTCATACGAGTTCATGGAAAAATAATTTTGTAAATGAAAAGTCATTAATTTCTTCAGCATGAAAATTCTTTTTACATGTATCTTTTTTTCTTTCAAATACGAATTAGTTAAACCTGACTAATTAATTATGTATCATAAGTTATAAACGTTCAAATGAATGAAATATAGTTTCCCAATCTAATGTCTCCCAGAAATATTGTTCCAAATAAAATTAATAAAAAACGTCACAAGGTTCTTTCATACAGAATTATTTTCAATGCAAATAAATCAATATTATAAAACTGTATACAAAGATCCGTTCATTTAAATGTTTAGAACTTTCCTGTCATAATTAATCGTAGTGAATAAATTGGTAAAAAGTTACTAGGTCAATAAAATTAGTATTCGAGACGAACTAAATGAACTGGTAACTCGCTACTATAACATAATTGGAAAGTTCTGAAAAATATTTTCATTGTTTTTTTTTTGCTGGGAATAGTTTGTGATGACCTAAAAACTCATTATATGCAAAAAATCCCAAACTTTTTAATTACGGGGGTGAAAAATCAACCTTAGTTACAAACTCGACTTAAAACCCAAACAGGGCCCCACATTTCGACAGATTTCAATGCGTGAAAAATTATCGCTAGAATTATATGCATCTTCATAGTGGGGATGAAAATTCTTGATTTGAACCCTAAAAACCACCCCCTGTAGAATATACCCACAATCCCACCGCTTAAAACACATTTTTAAACGTGAAAAATTCTCTTTAATAACCACCGGAGTAATAGTGGATATCAGAATACTCCACAGCACCCCAAAAAATCACCCCTTATGGAAAACACACCCACACAATCACAAAAAACTTAAAACCAAAAAAGGACTAGGGTTGATTTTTCACCCACGTGTTATAAAAAGTTGGGATGTTTTTTGCATGTAATGCGTTTTTAGGTCACCACAAACTATTTCCACTGAAAAAAAAAGAACATTTTTTTACAAATATTTACTAATAATAAATACTTATACTAAAGAAATTAGTTAGTTTTGAAATTAAATTACTTGAAGTTCTGCAAAGTCTTTTAACAATTAACATTTTCTTCAATCCCTTAAAATTCCATAAGGAACTTTAAAATTCCCTAAAATCACTTTAAATTCATCAAAAGCCCTCATAATTCGTTCAAATCTCTTCAAATCCCTTACAGTTTCAACGAAATCATTTGAAATTTCTCAAAATTCTTTGAAATTCTCTAAATCTATATGTAATAGGTGACTTGCTATTTCATTAATTAGGAAGTGTAAAAATGACTAATTCAGTAGTTAAATATAAGGCTACTAATTCAATTAGTTAAATTCTTACTAATTAAGATTAAAATAGTATGAAAAGAGGTGTGAAAACATCTTTTGAACTTGTACTGAGTCTTGATTTTATACACTCGAACTCCATTAGGAGTCAACCCGTTCGCTGACTTCCTTAGAAACTGGGTTCGAACAACCAATCAGACGCAACCATTCAAAAGCAACCAATCAACCAGTCGCACTATGCACGGGTTGGAAACATTGGTACATACGGCCCTGGCTCATTTACGGCCAACCGAGACGCGACACCTAACGGAGTCCGAGTGTAACGTATTTCATTATTTATGACCTGCAACCCATAATACCGAATAAAAGACAAAGTCGAGATTCCAGTGTAGTGCACTTTATCTTGATATTCTTACAAAATTAAATTGCATAAACTTGATGAACTTTTTAATAAGATAATTGACGAGATGCATTTCTGGAGAGCACGTTAGCAAAAAAAAAATAATTGCGGTGGCTTTATATGTCCCGCAGTGGTCATCAAAAGTTCAAGGCTACCATAATTTTTTATCATCTAATACCTACTCTTTCGGTCGAGGTGAGGATTTCCGGCAAATCTGTCCCGAGGGTCTGAAGAAGCCGAATCGGCGGTCTGCGTAAGCGTAAGGCGAATGCTCGGTTCATAAAATGTCTCATTATGCTCGAAACATGGAAGAAACGGGTGTGCGATTATATTTTCATGCCCTGTGCTAAATTACCGGCAGGGAATAAACAACCGCCATTTGACACGGCGAGTGAACATGGGTCGCGCAGCGACTGGTGCAGCCCATTACGGGAGTGTAATCACGTGGAGGAAGAAAGTGCTCTCAGGAAAAGGCGGAAAAAAGAAAGTGATACTTTTGAGAAATGTGTCTTCCACGACGACCCTTAAGGGAATCAATGAAGCGATCGACGCTTCGACTATTTAGTCTGTGTGGCATACCATAATGACCTAATTATCCCTACAAAAAAAATTGACTTTTTGTGACAGTTGAATAACTGCGAAAATAGGGTGCAAGAAAATGATCTATCGATTCATTTATCCAAATTATGTGCTTCTTTAGTTTTCCAGACGAATTCCTAGAAGTTAGAGATTTTTGTAGAGTATAGGAAAGGTTTTAGTGAAATGGATTTATCTGAAAATATTGAATGTGAAAACCATTTCGAGATTTTCAATAAACCATAACTGAATACCGATAATGTTGATTGACTAGTTTCAACCTGAATTACCTGAAAGTTATTTGATGCATTCGCTTCTCCTTAGAATGCAATTTGCCTTATTGCTATTGGTTGGAAAATGGGGAATTATTCCCTTTCACTTGGTTACAGCGAATCATTTTGATATAATGAGCCAGTTGATGAACGTTTCCCATGGAAATCGCCACCAGCCCGGAAACGTGACATATCAAACTTTTAGTCACCGCACCACGTTTGCCTGCGTGTCAGAGGTATCGCATTGACCAGATCGTATCGGGTTGATTGCGGAGATCAAAGCGGTCCTTTGGCGCGATGAAAAGAAGGTTGAGTGCGATATCGTTTGCATGCCCTTTTTTGCTTGATGTTTCTTCAAAAAGTGAAAGCCAAGGAAGAGGAAAATCGACACAAAATAAATACAAAAGAAAGCAAATAACGAACAAACCATACAAATGACGTTTTTACGTTTATTGAATCAGGCTATCTATAACAAGAGATCTAGACTTAACATCCTCATATTATTTTTAACGACTCTTTCCGGATTAATTGAAATCATTCTATGTATCCTTTTCCGTTCGTCTCTTTAAGGTGAATTAAGATTGACGTACTCACTTTGAGAAGCTTTAAAGACATTATTATTTATAGATGTATCTCTCTGACCAACATACAGTTATCTTTTCAACTGGATCTTTTACAATTTCTTAAATAAAAGGCGTTGGTAAGAAAAGTGAATCCAGAATCTAATGTATTTGTCTTACACCATTTTAAAAACTGAATAACTCGAGGGGCGGATGGGAATATCAGAGGACCTCAAGAAAGTCATCAGAATTATCGAGCTCCGCCGATGTTGAATGTGATGCCGCGGCACCGTAGTGGGTTTTTGTTAACTCATCTCGGCAGTTAAATAATAGGAAATAAAAACAACAATGTGGTCTGAGAACGCATAAAATGCACCACCGTTCTCCGGTTGAGCCAAATCATCGCCCCCTTATTTTTCTCCCACATTTCTTCTCCTTCTCTTCCTCTGTTTGCTGTTCGTTTAAACTTTAAATACACATCCCTCGTCTCTCTCCCTTCCCTATCTCCCATCATCTCTCTTCTTATTATCTCCCATCCTGCAGCTAAAGAAGAGGCCCTATTTGCTGGGCATCCACGCGGGTGGCACTGCGGTTTTCTCGATTACATGAGCAGAATTAACCTGAAGGTTGTCAGCTGTCTTGCAGTTGACTTCTTTTAAATACTGCACAAAAAAAATGTCTGCAGTAATCTCTTACTATATTTCCAATCTTCTCAATTATTCCGAAAAAAATCTTTAATTAACCAAATCAACAAATACAAATAAATGATACCTTAGCTTCATTTTGATGATCAGATTCAGAAGACCAGCTAGGCTTTAAGAACCATCGTGGACAAAGGTATAATATATCGCGTTTCTACTGAAAAAATCGATGTCTGGTTATGTGGGAAAATGATGAAAAGAGGGTTAGCTTTGCAAGATGCATTCGCTTGATTATATCCTGTTGTACTGTCTTTTGTGTGTCAGCTATGAATATTAATTAGGCCCCGCGAGAAAGCCGGTCTCGAATCCAACGACCCACATCCGACTTATACTTAAACTTGTCCAACAGACAAGGCGAATCGTATAATATGCACCTTCATTAAAATCTCGACCGCGTTGACTCGACCACCCGTATCGAATTTCAGAAAAGCACATCTTTCAGTTACTCGTGCCTTGTTGCACATTTCTGTCCGTGATGAGTATCAACTCTTTTTTTCACAAATTACAGTCTTCTGGTTACAATTAGCAAGTGCATGTATAGTGGACAGCTGGACATGTCAAGGATTTGAAATTAAACGCTATGAATGAACAAATATTAAAATTTTTACAATTTTAACGTTTTACATTATTTTATAATATTTTTTGTTCGGCTTTTTTCCATATAAAAAAACAAAATGAACCATTTCCAATCTCAAGCAATCGTCGACTTGAGTGCTGAGAATCAAATGTGGTATGGACTTATTTATATGCTGCCTTATATAGACTTGAGAATGGATCGTGAGAATTAGAACCAAAGTGAATACTCAGGATGTGAATGTAACGACGGAAAGATATTATACCTATTGGAAAGTAAAGTTTGGTACATTACGCATGCCTATTGCACGTAAGAAACAGGGCATTGCATTCCCATATAGACTCCTTCAAAGACACCACACAAACTTGGATTTAACGTTTCTCCCACAGCGCGCGAAAGCCCACTTATCTCGAGGGACTTCTTTGAGAAACTCTCTCGGCACCCGTTTTGCTGCGGCAAACTTTTTGGCAAAATGGCTCCTTATGGAGCAATAGGTAACAGAATTTACAGTAGACTGTACAGATGCAGGAAACTTACCCAAGTCAGAACAAAGATAATCTCTAATTACTTGAAAATCTCTCTGCTTGGAAGTTACTCAACTTACCTGAAACAAAAAAATTATCATTTGTTAATTACTAGCGAAAATTAATGAGGATTTCAAGAGACTTTAGTGACTTTATGTTATTTTCGATAGCATTCATCGACATTTAAAATAGGGTTCTATTAATATTACAATAATTATTTCTTACTCAATTTACTTTAGGTTGTTTCGCTCCTATGCTCAACAACAATTTTGTATAAAGAATTAAAAAAAAATGATAAGGTGGATGAACAACCATAAGAAAAGAGATATTTTTATTTAGTTGGCCACTCGTTTCTTGAACGAATTAAGCAATAATAATAATCCGCCCCTGGGTAACGATCTTTGACGCCCGGATCGGATCGTCTTGCTGCTGCATTTTATCGGTGTTATCCCAGCCTTTCGAAGTTCGTATCGAATTTTATCGTGTACCTTCGCTTCGAATTTCACGGTGCAGCAACTGGCTGTACCTGCCCTGTGGTTTCCCTGTCCTCGAACTCAGCATCTAAGATCTTGGTGATACCGCCATACAGACGGTCCCATTGACGCATATCTGCATTATACGCGACGTGTTAATGAAGTCGCATTCTGCATATATATAGTATGCAATATATATATTTATAATATATAAATTACCAAAATTGTTCCCTATTGGAAGTCGGACCCTGACTGAGCACAATATTTGTTGCCAAAATAGGACAAATGACGCGGTTCTGGCTGGAGCTTGATCAGATAACCACAAACCAACGGATTGGTTCCGCTAGGTTCTAACCAGGGCCAGAACTGGACCAAGTGGATCCATCTATTAAGGCTCTGATCAGGTCCCGCCTATATCGGGCCCCAATCAGATCAATATTAAAATTTCTGCTCAGAGTAGAAAATATATCTTTTAACAATTATTTTGCGATATAATTCCTACTGGTATAAATATGTGATCAAGATTGAGCTTCTACCAGCAACATTTAATTTAACAATAAAGTTTCTAGCCCGCATAAAGGGGTTTTCTGTTAAACGCTTGAATATCATATGGTATTGCGGTCACAAAACAATCCGCGGTTTCGTCCCACTGCGGGATCGAAAAGTGGTCGAGTGATGTGAAGCGAGGGTAAAATTCTACATCTCTATGAATTATTCAAGAACATGATGATGGCCAGCCGTATCCTTATGGGAATTGGTCTGTCGAAACGTGATACGACCGGCAGACGAAAAGAATATCAAGAAACAAATTGCCAAAATTGCTTCGAAACTTGCGCGATACTTGACATAAAACCACCTACAACCTGAATTGAAATTCGAGTAGAGTCTTTACGAGGAGATCAGAGTTTTATGGAATGGAGGAAGAAAAAAACTAACATACGTTTGAGAAAAAAGAAACAATTTTTGATAGATCTTTATAGCATCTCGTCATAGTAGTAAATATTGAGGTACGAATTCGATTTTCATTTGAAAGAACCCGTTTCTTGACAAGAGATGAATGGAATCTTTTTCAATGGAGCGGATATTACACATACCAACAATTTTACCATTTTTGCCATCACCTGTAAATTTTTCTCCTCCCAGGAGACATTCAATTGAATTCTTCGATGTTTGGAATTCATCGGAATCAACAGAGTATAAAACATATCCCGCGATTCGATCGATTTCGTGACGAATGGACGACGCTAATCGAGAGTCGCTGACAATCCCGTAACATGTCGATGTCGCGTGGGCACGAAGCCGAGTTTGCTGATGTGAGTTAAAACGAGGCAAATAAGCCGATCAGCAAAAAATACAAAATAAATGAAAGCAAAAAAAGAAGAAGGAATGGATGCACAAAGAGAAGGCGAAGATCGAAGGCACTCACGTTTTCGAGAAGCAGATATTATTGTGAAGACGCGTTCCTCGGTTTTTTTTCTTTTTTTGTATACACATCTAAGTGATACGTATTTTCTTATACCCCAAAACCTCTCTTCTTTAGATATCATGCAAAGTTGCCCCTATGAAACCTCATATTTATAGCTGTCACTTCATTCGTTACGACTTTACAGCCATCATCATTGTCTAGGAAACCGCCGTGTTGCATAAGAGGTCCTCATATCATCATCCTAAGAAAACTTCAAGTTAAGGATCGTACGTGTCACAACCTCCTGTCCAAGAAGATAATATAAGCAGCAGGTGGCAACCCTGCATACCTTACGTGCTTCACTGATCTCTCTTACACCGCATTGAGCTTTGAGATTCAAGCTTAGCAATTTAGGATCGATTTGACTTTACACAAACCAATATTTGATACACCTATCCTTTGTAACACTACACTAAATATCGAAGATCATCTTTATCCCGAAGTTGGCTAGAAACTTTTCTCATACTTTGCTACAAGAAAATGTCCCGTTTGATAGGCTTCAGTGACACATTTCTCACTAATTTAAATTTAGAGAGTCTTGAGTACATGCATCAAAAAAATAAGTGTAAAGTAAGCTTCTACCCTCGGGTGTGTAAACATATGTGTACGAATTTACTAACATTTAAAAATCAGAACGAGACAGTCTGACAGGGTATTCGAGTCCCGGTACCTACTTCAGGGCCCTCATGTACATGCGCCTACTTAAAAGGAGAAGAGTAAACCCACTCTAGGGAAACTTTACCGGAAGGTTCGCATTACACCGCGCTTCGGCATCAGGATGATGGTTCAAGGCTTTTTAGCCTCACCGCACGCGCTTTCCGCTTGCGAGGTTTACTTAAGCTTAACCATAAGACAAGCTTACGGTGCCCAACGGGCTAGACGACTTAACTCTCACACAAATAAAATAATCCTTTCCTGTTTCCTTCCTTTCTTCCTCTTTCATCCCCATGATGTGAACACACAAGGCGAAAATTGACTGACAAATTAAGATCTATCATTTCAGATGCTAAGAAAATAATGAGATTAAAATTTCACGTTAGTTTTAACGTTCTTTCATGTAAGTAAAGTTTTGAACGTTCGTTGAACGGTACAAAGAAATGTTTAATATTTAAAAATTTGTTTCGCTAATATCACTTCAGGCACCTCAAAAACAGGTTCTCTGAAAAAAAACCACTTTTTAATTTTGTGGTTAAGAAACTACCTTTAACGTACTTTAACGCATGTGCAATTTCAAAGTCGTTAAAATTAGCATTTATTCAGCGTAATAATTTAGCACTCGTCACGAACCCCTTGTTTTTCTAGGACTATGAACACTAACTTTTTGCGTTTTTATTTGCCTCGATTTTTATTAACTATTGCCTTTTTTCGCGATTTCTCAATTCTTTGATAATCATTTATCACGTGGGGTGGTTTTTAGGGGTCTTTCCGGGTCTTCGAGCCTACCGTATTATTTTAGGGACTACTAAAAAAAGTTTTCCACGTCATAAAATTTTTATATCTTCTTCGTGTTATGAGTGCTAAATTATTTCGCTGAATAAATGCGAATTTTATCTACTTTGAAGTCGTACATGCGTCAAAGTACGTTAAGGGTAGTTTTTCACCTATAGAATTGAAAAGTGGCATTTTTCCCCATAGAATCTGTTTTTGAAGTGCCTGAAGTAATATTAGCGAAAGAAATTTGTTAATGTTAAACATTTTTTTGGATAGTTTAATTAACGTTAGAAACTTTATTTACATGCATAATCAATATAAGATAAGATACATACAAAATAACAGAATTATTTTGAACAGATCCGACTTATCAGAAGTTGTATTAAAGAAATCCGCGTTTTGCATAATAGTGTTAAAATCGCGAAATTATAGCAGGAGTAGGATTGAAGAAAGGAATGGAATGGTCGGGAGTGAAAAGTCTGGGTGGTGTGATATTAAATCCCGGTGACTAGCTCGACCCGAACGAGACGAGGAGGCTTCGCAACACCAGATGGAACTGACGTGGTGAGTGACGTCAAATTAAAACACGCAGCACCAACGCGACGATTCGACGACACACCGTAAAACCCCTCATGCCCTTTTACCTCTACCTTTCCACCAATTCCCATGCTCTATAGAGTCTAGCCTGTAGCCTAACCCCTCACACCAGCGATACTAAACTCTCTGGCTCATGCAGACACCGATATATATTTTTCCTATATTCGTGTACTGAAACCACCCCTGCCGCTTGTATTGCGTACCACAGATATGTGAATGCAAAAAAGGAATTCTCCTCCGTTTCTTTTTTTTTATTCCTTTTTTTATAACGAACAAGCTGCAGCAAGGACAGGAACTCCTATTTTGTGGATAATGCGTTTCTCTACGAGAAAATGAATTTGCCGGCTTTGCAAAGTTTATTGGCGAAGAAAGGCAAACGTGTGTATAGAGGAAAGCGATTCATAAAATAATGTTCACAACTTTACAATTTTTTTTAAAGCACGATTTCAGTAAAATGAAGAGTTTGGAAAGTTTTAAAATATTACATTTTCGCCTTTTTACATCATCTTCATTATTTTGTCTTGATCCCAGTAATAATACTTGCCTTTATTAATTTATCAAAGTTTATTTACTGTAAATATTAAATTTCGAATATTTTTGTTTAACTGTCGACTGTACTTCTGATTCTACATTGAGAGGATCGCTATTTCAGTAAAAGGTTACTTTTATATCTCAATTAAAAAGTATGAGAGAATTATTATGAAAGCGCATGGGTAGAAATCAATTTTATCGAGAATAATTAAGGGTGTGTGGTAATTATCAAAAGAGCATATTTAGCTTCCCCAATTTTACGTTCGCAATAGGTATTCTCTACAAACAAAAATTTGCTTGAGACAAATAAATTATCTCATACAGCAATTCGTTACGCTCCCATTAGTACTCCTAAAAATTAAATAGACAAAGTTAACGTGAATATATGTATACGAGCAATTGATAAATTAATTCTGTGTCGTGAGATTTATTTTTTATCAATTCTGTGTGAAAAACAACATGAATAGCGTAATCAAGAATATGAATGAAAAAAACTTGCAGGCCAGTTACTTTTTCCCCTACATCAGTTTTTCACAAAAAATGAAAAATAAATTTAAAAACTCACTCAAGAGTAAAATGCTTTTTCATTTACAGAGTAGAAGTTGTTGTGTTACATATTTGGGACAATTTATTTCAGTTAACTAAATTTTACCTTTAAATTGAATCAATGATTCGTAAACCAATCAAATTATTTCCCGGATATGTAAACAACAATTCAAGAAATACTAAATGAAAATCGTGACGCAAGGTTTACCATTATGCAAATTAGCTACTCATTCAGCGCCCTTTGATATCGAGGATATTTCACTTTTATCGAAAAGTCGCTCGGAATTGCAAATACGTTAATCACTTCATCTTAGCACGTGCATTGGACACGATACGAATTCGTTATTATTTTCAGGGGCTTCACCATCAAGTAGAGAACAAATATGCCGGAGTGACACTGAAGGAAGGTCGACCGAACAATGGTCAGGTTCTGATTATCCAGGGGGTAGTGACAGACTGACTCACAAAGTCCCCGATCGGTTTATCCGATTATTTATCGTTGTCAAAAACCTCGCGGGTTCCCCTCGAAAATCTACCGCTTGTGAACGGCGTGTGCGTATACTTTAATCTCGTTAGTAGTTCTCCTCTCTTCGCTTTATGGTAACACAATAGATCTATGCTTTGTCGGAATTTGGAGTCGTGCTTTCGTAAACATTCATACAATTTTTCACTTGTCTGGTGCAACAATATTTGATACTGCACTATAGTTTCAGAAAAAAACTGTTTAAGCAGAATAAATAACATATTTCGAACGCTCATTGAACGATTCAAAAGAATTTTTAATATTTTAAAATTTATTTCGCTAATATTACTTCAGGCACCTGAAAAACAGGTTCTATGGAAAAAAGTCGCGATTTCAAATTAGTTTTAAAATGAAGGTCCATTGAGCCAGCACCTCCACAAATGAATTTCGAAATTCCAAATCCATCATAATTTTGGGGCTTTTTAGGCACCAATAACTCTTTCCTTTGTAAAAAGGTGAAATAAGTTACTTTTTTTGCCTTTGCAAAAAGTTATAAAAAATTATTTTTCAGCAATGTTATATCTGCGTTGCAAAAGAAGGTTGAGTTTGGAACTTAAGTGTTGTTTTTGAATAGTTGGTTCTTTCGGAATTCAGGAGCCCAAAAGAAGCCCAAAATTATTGCACAATTGATTTTTTTGTTATTTAAGACGATGAAGGTAAGCTAGCACCAATGATGATGTATTTGGAATTTCGAAATTTGTTTGTGAAGATACTAGCTTAATGGACCTTTAAAATTCAACCCCCACGTCCCAATAAGCTAAATTATTGTGCTGAATAAATGCTAATTTTAACGACTTTGAAATCGCACATGCGTTAAAGTACGTTAAAGGTAGTTTTTCTTACCCATAAAATGAAAAAATAGTTTTTTTTCAGAGAACCTGTTTTTGAGGTACCTGAAGTAATATTAGCGAAAGAAATTTTTTAATTTTAAACATTGTTTCTACCGTTGAATAAACGTTCAAAGCTTTACTTGCATGAAAGAACCATTTATAAAAGGTATAGGAAACTTGAAAAGGGGATTTCAAAAAGGGGAAAAGGATAATAATTTTAAAGGGGTTTTCGGAAAATGTAATAATGTAAATGTAAGCTATAAAAAAAAGTATATTCCTCTTTTAGACATTAGTACCCCTATATATGTAGCAGCAGAGACATATGCTAGGCTGTCAAGTTCAATATTTCGAGGATGGCCATAGGTGTTTCACGCCCGAATAATTCAGTGCACAAAGAGCGACACGAACTGCTTATATACTTAAGCATGAGAAATCACAACCTGAGGTGAGCATCGATCGCCCTTCAAGGGGCTGAAGTAAGCGGTTTATTTAAATAAAAAGTAGAAAAGTTGAGGTTCCCGATTCAATTTCGTCGTCGCAAAACTTTTACCCCATAGCGAGACTTTTCAACCTTGAATTCCCTCTTAGTGAAAGAAATAAATCAAAGTAGTCTCAGATAAGAAACGTGACAAGAACTTGATGAATATAAATTCTACTGTGAAAGCGTAAACTGATCTTGACAAAAGGAATGTCTATAAAGAGTAAGAAAATGTATTTCATTTGTTGATAAAACTTTTCAAACAGTTCATTCTAAAAGAGAATAAATCTGTGGTTTAGTCGAAGTTGAAGGATATCTTCAAGCGATTGCATTTCAAGGTTCATACTACACGTATAGTACAAAAGTTTCCATGTACATTCCTGGAATATTGGCAAGAAAGGTTCAGAGAATATTGGCAAGTCGAATTTTCGTGGAAAACTGTGTTATCAAATTTCAGGGAATAATGGACAGAAAATTTCCCGGAAGATGCTAATTTTGTAATTAATATACTAATTAAAATAAAACAGTTTCAATTTTATCAAAACAGTTTTAAACAAACTTGACCTTTCAGGAAAATTGCCCAATATTGACTGAAATTTTATAACACAATTTTCCAAGAAACGTCTAGTCTTATGATTCTTTTTCCCACATTTAAAGGATTGCAAAATATTTTATGTAAGTGATTTTAAGAAATTTCAAGGAATACTCTTTAAACTTGAATTAGTGAAATCTCAGTGAAATTTCACTGATTCCCAATCAAATACAACTGGTTCTCATTATCAGTAACTCTTTTCTCAAAATTTTAATCAGTGAAAAGTCTACTGAAGAGATTTCAAGATACCTCGAGAGATTTTAATGAACTCCAAGAGATATTGAAATGTTTTAAACGATTTTAAGGCATTTACAGAAGATTTAAATACCTGCAAGTAATTTTGATTAGACTGCAGTTTCAAAGGTTTACTCAGGCGATTTATTTTTTCATCGGAGATTTCTCATCACCAATTTAAAATATTGCAATATTTGCAATAAACAAACTATTGCCAATAAAACTATTTTTTTAGTGAGAATGTTTGAAGAAAAAAGAATTATAGACATCTGAAATTTTAGCCTCATGTAATTTTGAGGGATTAATTTTGATTCTCTCAATATTATTGAAATTTCTTTAAATCACTTCAAGTCTTGAAATATCTTGAAAATCTTGAAATTCTCTGAAAATACCTAAAAATTCCTTAAAATATTTTGGAATCACTTTAAATTCCTGAAAACGCCGGGAAATTTCTGCTCGTAAATAAATTAAAACAAAATGATTTTGGAAAATTTTCGTCAGACTATATTCAACTCAATGACATTTACCTACTTCCGGGAACCTCCCTGAAAATTTTTTGAAATGCTCCGAACTTCCATTGAAATATCCTAGAAAAATTCATGGAAAATTTTGTGCTACACGGGTATAGAATTTTGATGCAAAACCGATATGACATAGCGACCTATTCACTATCGACGTTGGCTAAAAATCACCCCTCCATAATACCTAAACACAGTGGGGTGTCTCGTGTATAGAGATATGGTTTAGTTAGGGTTTGAATAAAAAGCGCGTGCCGACTACTGAACATAGTTGCTTCAGCTGTGGAATTACACGAGAGGAAAAACGTCAGAAACGTATTGGAGATCTTGTTCAATAGTGTAAGGGAATGGGAAAATACTTCCAGAGAGAGGGTCTTCAATGATTGAATATTTATGAAAAGATGATATGAAGTGATTACACTGAAAGCATTTTAGCAACGCAGTACAATTGACTTGGTTGTAACGGGTGCGACTTAACTACTTTGTATTGTAAAACGGTTCATTTCTTCGATTGCAGGAAGGTTTTATCAAGATGATAATAACCACTCCTTGAGTATTTCACGGTCAAGGGAACTTTTGCGACAGTCTACTAACAATATTCTTTCTCACTGGAAAGATTCATGGGAGCTTGCATGTCGATAGCATCGGAGGGCGAAACGCTCCAATGGTTTTTGTAAGCTTGGAGTCATGCAGTTTCGCATGATTTCCTGCATCTGGACGGTACATTCGATCGTACTGTTATCTTCAATATTTATACAAGGATTGATGATTGGATCATCCTAACTGGTCTCCTACTACTTAAATTGGAGACCGCTGAACATCTGGACACTAAACGGAAGAAAATCACAATCAGAATATCATATAGCGTCTCTATTACCCTCTCTTTTTGTACTACACACGATTGATGATAGAAGTGGGATGGAAGTGAGGGCAAGGGGAGCAGCCTTGAGGCATCCGCTGGGCATAAAACCCCTCGTCCTAACGAGCCCACCGGCCAGTATCGTATTTCACGGACCGGTGCATGCATAGTAAAGCTTATTAATTCCATTTAATGGGTTTAAGTTTAGCTTGCAAGGTAGATCGGAATACGAGAAGGCATGCAAGTAAAATCCGCCAATCCAACAATCAGTCAATATCCACAAACCAGATTGTGAGAAACAGTTTAAGAAGACGTAATCAAAGCAATGTACTGTACATTGTTAAATTAATATACTCTTCAATACTTGTAAATATAATTCTCCTTTCCTTTCAATCTCTCAGCTTCGTCTTTACTTCCTGCTATTAGTGCTTTTCCGTTCACTCGAGATTGTCCGCAGATTCGCAACATCAATCTTTCCTTTTATTTTACTCACCATCCAATTCTTCACACTTATTTCCTTCCCATTCCTTCATAGCTGTCTTGCATCTCACATGTACATAATTTCTTACAGCTTCATGTAGCATACCTTTCCTACCTCACTTCTAATATGTTTTGGCATCCTATCAGTTCTAACGATGCTTTTATTATGCCTGCTTATCATGCCTATTGTATTAGATGGTAATCTATCATTTCCACTATACCATTCATTCTATCTTTTCCTATGAGCATTTTTTCAAAGTTTAAAATTTTATTTCTCAGTTCACTATCCCCATTTTCAGTTAGGCGTTTTAGCTTCAGACTGCTAACTTCCCAGCTATATTTTTTACTACACTGCTCCGCACTTTACATGTTTTATGATAACCCATAAAGCGCAATATAAAAAAGGATCAGACACATTCGCCTTGAATATTTCACATGGGCGAGGACAGAAGGTTGGGTCACTTTTTATGGTACCATTGCACTCGATACACGACTGTATTAGTCACGCATCGAGCTGACGGTCACGCCACAGCCTTCGGTATCGTTTCATGCACTCACTCACTCTGGATTTTTTGCACTTGTGGATTATTCGCCGGCGTTCTTCATCAATGGCCCTACAAATATGTATCCGTTGCAGTTTGAACGTCGAGAACACCAGTGCACGAGAGTCTGCATCTTGTAACAGGTTCGCCTTCGAGTTTCAAGCATAAATCACAGCGACGACTCAGGAATCTTTCTCAAACGATCTCTCTTAATGCAAAACGCCTTCAAGGGGCAGGAAAGTTGCGCGCGGGGACGAGCGCGAATATATTTCACGCCTCGGCTGGGAAAGAAAGATAAGGCGCTAATGTTAGATACTATTTCAATATAACTGCTGTAATGCGCGTGAGGCCACTGCACCACCCTAATAGAGCCCAGCAGCATAAGTTTATGCTGCAGAGTCCATAACTGCCACAATACTTCCCACTTTCACAAAGATCTTGCAGTCAGGACAATTCGCAAGTCCTCAGCCAACTTACGTAGAAAAGTATAACCAAGTTGAGAAGAACGAACTCTAAGCATGCCTTTAAAGTGAACGCCTGAGCACTTCACAGGAGAATGAGAGGAGAAACTTGAGATGATATTTTCATCCTGGTCAAGTGTTGATGTTATCTTTGTAGTTTAGATTGCCTCTATTTTATCGATTACGATTTTGATTTACGATCAGAATTCATTTTATTCTTAGGTATTGATCTACCTTGAACATCTTAGTTAACAAGTGAGCCTCCGATTTCTCGAAAGGGGAATGACTATCTTCTTTTGGTAAGATAATATAGTCAGTCTTAATTCCATAAGTACACGTCAAATGGGTGAGAAACAAGCTTTAATGTACTTTATTCATTTATACGAAAAACTTCATAAAAATCGAGTAAACGACCCTATCGTTAATAACTTTATAACACTTTATAACACTTTATAAAATTCGATTTTTATGTCAGTTTTTGCGAGGGGTGGCTTTTAATAGTTCGTCCGGGGATTCTTACTATCCTTGGTTTTTCTAGGACTATGAACACTAACTTTGTACTTTTTTAGTTTTATTAAATATTCCATTTTTATTAAATATTGCCTTTTTCGCGATTTCTCAACTCTTAGATTTATCACCTCTGGGTGGTTTTTAGAGATCTTTCCGGGAATTCGAACCCACTGTATTATTTTGGGGACTACTAAAAGTGGTTTTGCACGTCGTACAATTTTTATATCTAACTATAGGCTCGTTTACTCGATTTTTCGATTTTTATGAAGTGTTTCGTATAGGGTAGTTTTTGGGATTGACAGCAGGGGTTAATTTTATTCTAGGATTTCTTCGGGTGACGAGTGCTAAATTATTTCGCTGAATAAATGTTAATTTTAACGACTTTGAAGTTGCACATGCGTTAAAGTACGTTGAGGGTAGTTTCTCATTCATAGAATTAAAAAGTGTTTTTGTTTTCGATGGAACCTGTTTTTTAGGTGCCTGGGGACGGAGTTTGAGTTATTCGCGCTATTATAGCCTAGCACTTAGTGCTATTCAGATCTTACAGATTTATGTGAATTTTAGTTGATTTTAGTTTAAAATCAGCAACTTCACGATGGACATAACGGTAAATCTTAGTGCATTTATCGGCTAGCGTAGGGCAAAAAAAATTACGAGCGCTATCTTTTGAGATTAAGTGAATTAGTTTTCGATTCGTTTGCAGTTTTAATTCTAAATTTAATAGAAATTTAATTTAACCTACTTACTATTACTTGCTATTACTCTAGACATAAATTCTGCAAGTTTTGTTTATAGCGCAAGCGCTAGAAAGCACTTAATACTATGATAGCACAGGTGCTAACTCAGAGTTTATACCCTGAAGTAATATTAGCGAAAGAAATTAAAAAATATTAAACATTTTTTTGCATAGTTCAATGAGCGTTCAAAACTTCTCTCACATCACATCATACAGAGATGGTCCAACTTCACCCTCTAAATTGTCAGATATTTACCCAAAATTGAATTTTCGCTTAGATATAGCTATGCACATAATAAGAGGAAAGATAGCGTCTTTCTAAAGAGGGATTCAACAACTTTCCAGCGCCTCACCCCTGACTCTGGAACTTTTGTGAGTGACGTATGTAAGAAGTTAAGTTTTTATCTAGCCAAGCGTACTTTCTTGGCTTTGTAACGTATGATGCTTCAATGCTGTGTGCGCAGGACCTTTGTGCTAGTGATAAAATTCGAAGTTCGCAGCCTTTTCGTAGACAAGAGTTGAACCGAGCCAGTTCGCGGATATCTGAGCGTGATGGGAAAAGTAATGGACGAAATTCGCTGCTGAATCCTACTTTTATCTGAAGAAAGTTTAGCCATCATTTATATATATATGTATATATACACACATTATTTGTGCCGAGAGTCCAATGATCACCGTAAGTTACTTTTGTAATACTTTGTTTAATCAAAATAACCCATAACTTACAACCAAATTTTAAAACATACTCTAACTTTAAGACCGGCCACAGGCAGAGTGAAACGATGATTTTAGACGCAAGTGAATTTGCATATTGATACGAGGGCTTTTAATTAAAGCAAGACTTTCAATTAAAGAGCATCCTCCGGTGAAAATGCCGTGAGGTAGAGCGGGGAAGATGATAGAGAAAGAATTTAAGTATTCCTTTTTTCGACCGCCTAAATAATCGAGTTACGACAAATTAATTAAGTCTCGCAATTCATGAAGCCCCGTATTTTCTACACTGCAGAAAAAAGGAGAATACAGATCGTGGTTATCAGAAATAAAGTACATTAGTAAATAAAAAATTTGTTGTTAATATAATTTTTCTTAAATTGTTGCGATTTTCGTTGCGATTTCTAATGACCAAAAATTAAGAACTTGGAGAAATAATCATCTGGAAACACCAGAATAGCTGGATTATATGGTTACTCGTAAATTTCAAGTTTCCGCTTCTCCAATTACAAACGTGATTGCGCGATTCATTTCATCGTCTTTCCTTCCACTTCTGAGGCGGGAATTTTTTGAAAATGTTCTTGGGTCTTGGGCGAAATGAGTCGCAGCCGATGGGTAATTTTCCCATTCCTTACTCGCAATAACGAGCACGGTTCTTCCGTTCATTCCATCCTCGAACTTTCTGAAGCTCATCCATCGGGGAAAGACTTGGGGCTCATTTTAATTCGATTTCGAGGTCCCGATACGTCAGTAGCTTCTCACGTACCTCGGCGCAAACTCCATTATCCAGAGAAAGCAGAAACAGAGTAAAAGGGATTCCGCACTCGAACAATGGATCTTTGCAGATCGAGAGTAAAGAATCAAACGCGCACACCAAGAACACAGCTCACTTAAGCTCTAATGGGCTAATTAGCGAGAAAAATGTTTAGAAAAGTAAGTCAGACTGCGGGAAGGATAAATTGATATCCGAGGCAATTTATTAGCAGGTGTAAAGAAATGGAAGTTGAGTAGTGTATGAAGGTAGGTAAAGAAAATGAAAGAGGAGCTAGACACGTTATGCCAGTGTAGCCAAGCCAGCGTAAAAAGGCGATAGACGTGGCTACTTGTAATTAAAAGTCTAGTCTTCAACACTAAAGTAATTTTCAAAGCGGTTTCGCCTTGCGTAAGATGCAGAGTTGTTAGTCACTTTCTGCCACTGAAATACGCTGGAAAATTAATAATTTCGTTACGAAAAACTTGTCGAGAAAATATTACATTCAATTGATTGCAAATACTTCAAATATCACCAATGCACTATACTTTGAAACATATATCTGAAGACAAAAAGGGCAGATAGCTTCGTGACTTGAAAAAGTACACAGGAATTTTTCCGAATACATTTTTCACGTTCCACTCTGTCCTACCTTACAAACTGGTAATTGCATTTTTTCGCACAGGATATAAAAATCCTTTATCCGAACCAACTACGGCTTTCGAAAAATGCTTGGAAGTTTAATTTCTTTGCCTTTTAGAATTCACCGCACTGTAAGCAAGTAAATTTTAAAGACTACGAGATGAGAATTAATTACATCAAAATGGTCTTTATACTCTTTATGAAAAACGGTATTTGTTATCGATTCTATTTGGAATTGCAAATGCCAAAGGTGTTTGGTTAAACACATTGTTCCTTCGGTGGAAGATTTATGTTTGAGATCGTAATCATTGTGCCTCGGAAGGCCTTATTTTATTTTATGAATAGTGAGGTGACCATTTAAGTGCAAACGTACTACTCTTCCGGCTTCGAGGATCGCTTCCACCTGCCTGAGTAACTTCTCCAACCGATGCAGTCATCCACCAGGTGGCTATACCAAATATGGTCGTGCACAGTGCACACTGCACAATCAAAAAGTCTTTGCAATTTCAACAATTAGATATAAAAACTGCATTTCCTAGATGTAAAAATGAATTTTAGAAGCTACAAATCTTTATTGATTCTTCCTTAGGATTTTCAACGCCCGTATTTAAAACAGTGCCAAATCTTCAACGCATTCCTCAGGAAGGATAAGCAGTAATTACACAATACGCAACTACTACAAACGTTATCTCTAATTAGCTCAGCGCATTCAACACCAGAATATGACCGAGCATCCCGGAACTACCGACCCAAAAGCGTAAGTTGGTAAACCTGCACGAGGACGAGGACGAGGACAAACTCACAAAAGAGCCTGCATGTAATTTCAACATTGGGGTTCAAATTCAAACTATATGACACGGTAGTCATTCAACTCAAAACAACTGAGGAAGCTCTCATTGATGTTCGGAGAATTATCGTACCAGTTAATCAAACTAATGTTTGTGTGGCTCATTATATTCTCCAGACAACCAAGAATTTATTAACATTTAGAACTAACATTAGTTTCATCTCCATCGTCAACGCGATATAAAGTACAGTTTATAATCATGTATGCAAAACATCATTTTTAACTGAAACTAGCTGCAGTGGAATACATATGTATGAAGAATAACTGGATCTAATATACTCTCTTAAGGGTAACTCTACATCATCAAGTCAAAGTCTTAAACGAAAATTGGTTGCTCGTTACTCGGAAATGGGTTTACGAGTCTCCAGAATGCGTTTAATGTTTGCATGTGGATGACAACACAACCGAGCGACACGCGCATGTGCCAAAGCACGACATACAAGACATTCCTCGTCCACCATGTAGACCGCAATATCTACGATGCGAAACTCGACTTCCAGCATTCAAAGCATTCCTCCATTCTTAATAGGCAAAGTTTTAATCCTTCATTGTTAAAAGAATTCACCAACAACATACAGGTCGAGCAAGGATGATAATTTATTCTGTAACATCTTACATAAATAAAATAAAAATCCACCTAAGTTGGTTCCAAAGTCCAAACCTATCTGCTTGACTTTCTTTTGCTTTATCGTTAGGAAAACTGACATCAGGATTTATATCTGCTGAAGGGTATAATATTCTTCTCTAATCGGGGGTAGGATAAGTGATATAAACAGAAGCGTCGACAAGACGATTCCCAGGACTTTGAGATACATTATTAGACGCGATCGGGGATACGATAGACGATACATAAAGTTTCATAGTAAACGAAGAGGAAGGTTTTGAAGAGGCCAACGCCTACAGCGACTATCTGGACCTTAGTTATTGCACACCTGTGTTACCATATTATACTCGTCTCTAAGCACTTGATCATAGAGTGGAACGACTTTCTTCTTGTCCCATGTCTAAAGGTTATGCGCGTAAACATAAATCAACGCCCGCGCGGAACGATGTCCAGATAACCTTTCCCAGTGACATGCCACAACTATACGCAAATTGAAATGAAAGTGAATTATTTGCGACTACAGCAGATCAAGCTTACACAAAGTAATGAATTGAAAGAAATCATGTTTGTCAAATTATAAGCCGAGTGACGAGAACTAAAATTTATTGCAGGCTATACCAGAAAATAAAGCATAGCCATGTGTAGAAAACAGTAATTTATGACTCGATAACTTTAATACAATCGCTTTTCTGAAAAATCAAAACAGGACTCACATTCCTATTATACTAGTGCAATTTAACAAAAGGATATAAAATCATCATAATAGACTCTACCGTAAATTACCATAAAGTCATGCCTGGCGAACTTATTAAGACACTTTTGTTTCACTTTCACTGCACGACGGTGCACCACAGAACACGTTCACAATGCGGAAAATAGACGTATATCGTGACCATTATTCACGCCCATAATAGATAATAAATACGAAACAATTTATTGACACGCTTCATCTGGCTATTTAGAGATCAAAAGCGGCCATAACTTAATTTTTTTGCCAGAGCGATTCTTAGGATGCTGCTTTACATTTTCAAAAAATTCGTTTGTGGAGGTGTTGGCTTAATGGACCTGGATGACAATAAACCTAACTCAAATTATTTATTAATTCCAAGAATTGATTGCGTTTATTTTATTGTTTTCCACATCGAGCAATAAGTGCCGCGATGATTTGGAATTACGATTCATTCATTTTTCAATCCACTTGCATTACTTTCTGAGTACTCGTTCGCGTTATTAGCGATTTTTCGCAGACAGATGTGAATTCGTAATAACCATTCACATTCATTGAATATTTCAATCACATATGCTGAAGAGAACATCTACGAAGCATAATAATTTAAATTGAAGCTCATCAAAGAAATTGTTGTAAATTAAAATTCCCAATTGACATGTAAAGATAAAGCAGTCGTTGCCCTCGATAGCCCACGTTTTATCGTGTCGTGACGGGCTCTTCTTAATGAAATTAAGTTCTCCAATAACGCAGGGGCGAGGGAATTGAAGAAACGATAAGGGAAATATAGGGACGCGGTCAAAGGCATTTTCATCGCGGCATTCGTGAAGATACGGCAAATAAGAATAGGGGATGAGAAATGAGGACATTAAAGATATAAGTCAACGAGAAATTATGCGAATCTTTAATTAAATTTCTCGATTTTACCCCGTTATCTCTCACTCGGCTTGCTAAGGATGACATTCAAAGTTTCATTATCATACTAACCATTGCGTTGGTCAGAGTACCCGAAAATCACCACTATATAGTAAAATTACTTGAGATCCGCTTTCAACTTATTTGATTGAAATATGAACGAACTTAAATTTTACCTCTCTACGAATTTTGGGCTAATTTCATTAATGTTGAAACGAGGGGTTAACAACTCAACCGATCGGTTGTACACCTTCTTCAGACTTCAAGAGATTTCAGGATATTTCAATGACTTCAGAAGATTTCAATGACTTGGGGAGATTTCACTGAATGAAAGTGACTTTTGAAGTCATCTCCTCAAAGTACTTGAAATCTTTTAAAATCATTGAATTCTTCTGAAATTATTTATAGTCATTTTAAGAGATTACAAATGATTTTTACAGATTTTCAAGGGATTGTAAAAGATTTTAAGTGATTTGTGAAATTTCAAAGGACTTAAAATTATTTTAAGTGATTGAATAGATTTTCAAGGGATTTCAAA
>JAUESI010000018.1:7518216-7533696 GCA_032275145.1 Synergus laeviventris | reverse complement strand
ATTTTAAGTGATTTGTGAAATTTCAAAGGACTTAAAATTATTTTAAGTGATTGAATAGATTTTCAAGGGATTTCAAAAGGTTTCAAGTGGCCTTAAAGGATTATGAGTATTCATAAAAAATTCTAAGGCATTTCAAAGAATTTCAAGGCATTTTAAGTGACTTTTACGTTTTTTCAGGAATGTTAAATGGTAAATTATTTTAAATGATCTTAAACAATTCATAGATTTTTACGGAATTTCAAAGCACATTGAATTAATATAAATGATAAGTGATATTGTATTCAATATTACTAAATTAAAGTCACTTGAAATGATTCGAATTCAGTTGAATTGATTTTAAATTATTTTGAGTGATTTTAGGTGATTTTAATTGACTTTGAGTGATTTTAAAGGATTTTAAGAGATTTTAAGTGACTTTACAGATTTTCAAGTGATTTCAAAGATTTTAAGTTATTTTAAGTGATTTTACAGATTTTTAAGGTGTTTTTCAGTTTTAGTAATTTGAAAGAATTGCATTATAAATTATTATAAAAAACTTTAAAACATTTCAAAGGATTTTTAAGATATTCCAAAGCATTTAAAATTATTATTAATTATTTTACTTTTTTCAAAGGATGTTAAGGGATTTTAAATTATCTAAGAACTTCAGGTATCGTCAGGTATCTCAGAAGTGACTTCAAGATATTCAAGTGATTATAGGATAATTCAAGGTGACCTTCGTTCCCACGCTGGAAATTTAGGGTTTTCCAACACTTTAAGTTATTCAATTTTTTTTTGCTAAATTGTACAAGATCCACAATTTTATGTTAAAAAGTAGTTGTGTGAACCCCAATAAACAACCCATCAAAGTTTCATCCCCCCGCATATTTTGAATGCAACCTAATTTAACCCTTAATATTTAAAAATTCACTAAAATTACCCTAATTCTTTGAATGAAAATTTTATTGCTAATCATAGGTCTTCTCAATGCTAAAAGACACTCCAAAAACTTTCATATCCACAATTGACCTGAAACTCACCATATATTATCCCATAGACCTAAAAAATTGTAATTTAACCTAATTCATTGAGTCAAATTTTGATGGCTGATAATAGGTCAATTTAATGATCATCCTTTAAGCCAAAAAGTTTTTGAGAAATATAGGGTGAATAATGAGCTGAAGAGATGACACTTTTTTTAGAATGACCTTTTATCATTAATAAAAGTTTGACCCAACAAATTAGGTTGATTTTAGTGAATTTTTTCATTTTGAGAGATGAAGCAGAGTGAGTTCCAAATAATCGAGGGTGGGTGGGGTGAAACTTTGGTGGGTAATTTTTGAGGTTACACACCATAACTTTCAGGAAGAAAATTGTGGATCTTGTAAGTTTTACAAAAGAAAATTTCATTTTCGTTTATCGTAAACGTTGCAAACTTCAGTCTCATTGTACATCTGATTTCACAAGGCATCAACCCCTCATGTTGAAATTCTATAACATCTTTAAATACATATTTAAAAGAGAAAAAAGACTCTATTTATGAGCTTTATTTTGATAACAACAAAAATTCCACTCAAGTGAAAGTTTTGAGCACGTTTCTTATAGCTCTTAATTAACATGGTGTAATTCCCAGTTCCCAGAGAGTTATGCCTCCTCGAGATAAGGTTGCATAGTATGCTTACAGGAGGCTATTGAGATCGGTCACGTCAAGTAGAAATGTAATCATTAGTATGGAAGACAGATGGGCTAATAGCGTTCTCGACCTCAACGAGTAGATGTTCCGTGATGAAAAGATGGGTATGTTAACGATGGATAGGAAAGTGGGTTGAGAATTCCCTATTTAGACATTTTCTTTCCCTTTTAGAAGATGAAAGACAGAAAAATCAAGTGAAAATGAAAATCAAGTGAAACCTATACATTCGTTTTAAAAATATAATGGTAAACTTTGAAACTAAACGCACTTAGTGGTTGTTTCAAGCTACTCCAGAATTAACTGAAAAATGCATCAAATTAAAAGCAGTATAAAAATACCACAATAAAAAAGCAAAAGCCATTAATAAAGTTGGTTATTTCGTCACGATGGAATTCTGTAGTTCACGCGATAGCTGATCTTATCAGTGATCGTGTTCTGTTGAAATTATTAACCATATTCTTCGAAAACCTCGCAAACAGCCGGAAGAGAGTAGGTGCCTAGTTACTAAATCTCCATGGTAGCAATGAGCCCCGACAGGTCTGTAATTTTCGGAAAGCTATACGGGACCGTACACGCAATTACAAATTAATAAACGGTTACGGCATACTCTCATGACCCCCTGGGATGATTTATATCTACAGGGTATCCTAATTACCCATTCGTGCGTATCCTCGAAGCAGCGGACCATGCTAGGGTACAACGTTCGGGAGGCTAACTCTTTGAGAACTACACTCGGAAAATGGCAAAGAGAAGGGTTATTTTACTTTTTAGAAAATAATCAAATTAGCTTGAAGGTTCAGTTCACTTTAATACGAAAGTAACTTCTGCTGCAAAGAAATTTTCGCTTCAAAGAATAGCTGATGTCGGAAAATTAAACTGAATGGACCTAGAGACTTAGTTACATTTCACCAACTCTGATATAATTAAAATTTAAATTTCCTTGAGAATTAATAGTCAAGCTGGAAGGCAGGAATAATTTTTGCTAAGCTTTTTCTCCATTTATAAGAGTATCTCTTTTTGACTGTATTTCCTTCCTTGGGAATGGACCATTAGTCATCAGATGGCTAGCAAGACGTCATCCCCTACAGGCTTTTGCTTTCCACTGACAAATAATAAAAGATATCGCTTCGCAGATAATCAGAAAAACTTTCCACCTCCAAAGTAACTTATGCTAATGTTTCTCAATTAAAGATCATTCATTTATATCTTAAGTATGACATCTAAAACATTCATGTTAATCAAATATTTACTATTTCGTGCAAGTTTAATCAATTTGCCAATTCACAAACGATAAACGCATTGGAATTCAATGCACATAAGCTCTCAAATTGCTATAATCACTCATGATATTAATTTAATAATTGAATCATAGTTAACTAATTGGAAACCCTCCGACAAAAACCGAAGCTTCAAGCTAAAGTAGTTATAATAATATCTGCAATAATAATACATATGAAATTAAATAATTCAGTACTAAGCCTATAAAATGAATAAATTGCGTTATTTATTGTGTTCAATTCAGAAATTATGATTATATATTAAATATATTTTATATATATATTCATATATTTTCTTATTCACTTTTCAGATCAGAAATCAAAGGTTGTAGATCATACATTTGAACGTCTGTTTGGGATGTGCAAGAACTCTTAACAACTGCGACTACCGAAACAAATGAGAACCCGTACTTCCTGAGATCAAATTATTGTAATTTACATCGGTTAACTCCGTAATTACTTAGAGGTTACAGGTTAAAGGGCCATTACCGTCTCCTTACTAGCGGCACAATACTTGGTATCAGCCAGCAGCTCGTTGGCTGTATGCCGAGACTCGCAATCAACACCTGCCACCCTAATCCGTTCCACAATTTCACGCAAATAAGATGTAGCATTGGCTCGAGAATTTTTCAGGTGTACTCAATAAATAAAATCTTAATTAAGGCAATTTCCGCTGGTCATTAATCTCGAACATCAAATTTAAAAAATGCAACTATATTTTCTTTGGGTGCACTATTAATGTCTTTGAAAGACAAGACTCTCCTACCATTCCATCACTTCATAAAGCGTAAAATGTTGAAACCCTCGCATTTTTCCATTTTAACGTGGGGATTGGGTAATTACCTCAGCCCTCTGCGAAACGTGCGCCGCAAGTTTGTCGGGTGTGAATAAAGTCACGATAAAGTAGGTAGTAGCACCGATTTCCGCCGTAAAGCCACGCCATTTTTCTGGCTGCGGTGCGAAAGTAAATCAGCCCCGGTCGCAAATACGGAGGCGTAACTTATCCTACGAGCGAGAGCCTGTCTACTTTTTCAGTAATTCTTACCAAATTTGAGGGTAGGCAACCGTTGTCATTGATATATGTTGTGTCCCTTGTACAATCGCACCTGAAAGCGACTATAACTCACGATGGCAGTGCAGTTAGCGGGGTTACATCAAGGAAGATATATCGTAATCATCTTCATACAAATGGATTTTACAAACATAAAGTTTTCTTAAAAAATATGCCATTTTTTATGTTTCGCGCAGCGTATTGCACGCATTTAGCAATCTTTATTGCAGCTATATACTTTTATTTTTATTATTTTAGTTTTAATGAAGAAGAGTGCTTAATTTACTTAAGTTATATAATATATATATGCTCATCAGCTGACACTCACGCTTCACGTTTCGCTCTGTTCACCATATAATAGACACGAACAAATATATCTTATATTAATATAAATATTTTATACGATGAAAATGTAAAAAACAAATCGTCAAAATTACGAGCCTGAAGTTTGCACTATTTACGAGAAACGATAATGAAATTTTTACAATTTTTATGTTAGAAAGCAGTTGTATACAACCAATGAGCAACCTAACAAAGTTTCATCCTCTCCGCATATTTTGAACTCACCCTCCTTTATTCCTTAATATTAAAAAATTCACCAAAATTATCCTAAATCTTTAGGTGAAAATTGTATTGCTTATCATAGGTCTTCTCAATGCCTTAGATCTAAATAATTTGTATTTACCCTAATTCGTGGGGTCTTTTTAATATTAAAAGGCATACCAAAGACTTTCATGCGTCCAGCTCATTTTGAACTCATCCCCATATCATCCTTTAAGTCAAAAAGTTTTTGATAAATATAGGGTGAGTTCCAAATGAGCTGAAAGGATGACACTTTTTTTAGAATGTTTTCTAGCATTGTAAAGACTTATTAAGCAGTAATAAAATTTTCACACCACGAAATAGAGAATTTTTGATGAATTTTTGAGGACTAAGGGATGATATGGGGAACGTTTCAAATAAATTAGGAGAATTAAAGTCTTTGGAGTGTCTTTTAGCATTGAAAAGACTTTTTATCAGTAATTAACTTTCCACCCAAAAAATTTGTGATTTTCGTGAATTTTTTTCATTTTGAGGAATAAAGTAGGGTGAGTTCCAAATTATCGGGGGGTGGAGGGTTTGAAACTTTGGTGGGTAATTTTTGGGGTTACACGCCATAACTTTCCTGCCGAAAAATATGGATCTTGTGTTTTAGAAAAAAAATTTAATTTTCGTTTATCGTAAACGTTGCAAACTTCAGTCTCATTCAAAATTAACATTTGTTATTAAGGAGTGAGTTTTTTTTAGAAATTTTCGTTTTTAACAGTATTTTTTACAATTAAAACGAAAAAACGAAAACTACTTACTCTATTAAAAAAATGGTGAAGGGAGAATTTGTAGATATTATATTTCTTATCATTTTTTCTATATCTCGCGTTATTTGGCTCCAAATTTGAATTTTCGATTTTTCAAAAAACTAAAAAAGTTGTTGTGGTAATCTTGTAGGGTGCAAAAAAAGCTACATTTTTCAATTCTGCGCTTGTTTCATATCCTGCGTTCTTTAGCATTAATTTTAAATTTTCGGTAGTTTTTTTTTAATTTTTGAAATTATTATAGAAAAAATTCATAAGGATAAATTTTTCGAATTTCTGATTAATATCAATATCAATTCATATAATTTGTAAATTAAAACAAAAAGTGGTCTCAAAAATTTTCACTTTTTGATTTTCTTTTTAAAAAATCCGAAAATCAAAAATTGCAATATATATTATAATACTGTTTCTAAAAAAACTAATTCAAATACATTGACTACCTTTCTTACAAAAATCATTACAAATCCTCCACGAATATTTCGATTTTGAGTATATATGAACAAATTTCACTAAATTTTTTCGTAGAACATTCTGGAGATTGCCAGAACTCTGATGAGAACTCCAAGAACTTTCAAAATTTTTGGGTATGATTAAAGTGTTGTAGGTTTTTGGATTTTCAGTTTATCCAAAGATAGTATCAGGATCTCTAGAATTATGCTACATCTACCGAGAACTTTAAAAAGAAGTTCATTTTTCGAAAAGTACGGGGGAAGGTGAACTTAGCCCCAATTTAAAAAAATTCATTTTTAGCCTATTTATTCGCCGGGACTATTTCTAAAAGTCATGAGGAACTGTAGGACTATTCAAAAGGATGTCAGAACTCTAAAAAAAATTCTAAATTTTGAAAGTGGGGGGCCAAGTTCAGGCGCATTTACATATTCTTATTATGTACTGGTCTTTTATTCGAGTTCACATTTTCAAGATAGAAAAGCGAAATAGTTATGACTGTCTTAGGGTGCTAACTTCCATTAACACAGATGCTGAATTTCATCGCATCACAAGTGTGGGAACTGACGAGGGTGGACCTTCCATGCCACACACGTACTATTAACGCTGTAATTAAACATGTTTATTACCCGGGAGCAGTATTACAGTTTTGCACCCATGACTCGCAAGTTTTTTAAATTATGTGGGTAATTCATCCTGCAGTACATGCTAACATTAACTGATTCCCTACCATTTTTCTCTATTCTATTTTCATCTTCAAGGTCAAAGATTTAAGAAATATATTATATATTAAGTGATTTAAAACAGCTGATAGCATTATATGAAAGAAATAGAATTAACTGTAATAAAACTACGTAAAAGTGAAACTTCCGAAGTTTTAAAAAAGTTCTAAGGTCACTGGTAAATGAAGGAGAAGAAGCAACTATAGCCAATAAGAAGGAACCCCTTGAATCTTGAAAAAGAATTACTCTTGAGAACGTCCGAGCTCGACAGATTTCAGACTTCTATATACCTATACATATATTGCCTCCGCCTCCTCCTCTTTAATCGAGGTCTAAACCCTCGTCTAGTCTAGGAAAAGTTCGGTAGCAGTCAGAGCTGTTGGACCCCTGTCCACTCTACCTAAGGTCATTCGAATCCCGTGAAATCCGCCTTGCTAGACGTAATATGAAAGCTCACACATTTGCACGACATATCGAATCCGTATCTCATGCCAAAGAATATCCCGTCAAATCAGTGATAAGATTTATCTTCACCCTTAGAAATGATTCGAAAGATCAAAAGTAACAATTTTGAAAAGTTACATTAAGACTCTTACATTAAGACTGTTATATTTAATTCAAAATATAATCAGCTGAAATAAAAAGGTTCAATATTTGTCTTTACTAACTCTATCTATAATTCTCTAGGTCTACAAAAGGCAACGTTAAAGGATGGGTATTGCGTCATTTTCGATAAAAGTAGAAAAATAATAACGTAGATGAGATATAATGATCAGATACAAGGTTCTCGTAACACGGAATTCATTTTAAGCCAATAGCAGATTGAATCGGATTGCTAAATGACGCAGTAGGCTTTTTCCAATTCTGGACAGGCTGAAAAGAGTAGTACGACCAAAATAAGAACACACCTGGCGATGAAGGATTGTAGTTAAACAGTAACAGTAGAAATTATTAAGAAATATAGTATAAAGTAGTAGGTTTTAATAATTATTTAAGCAAACTTCAAGAGCTTCAAGAATGGTTGATAAAAGTTTTACCAGACAAATGAAGAGCGCCCAAGATAGATAAACTACACTTTTCTTTGTTTCACTATCGCTTTTAATGTCTGACAAGAACTTCACGGATCATTGATCAGAACACGGTGCCTTATCCGTGACAATATTTACCTACCTTCCGTTTTATCTCCCCTTAAAGGAGAAACAAATTTACATACGAATAGGACCTAATGCCGGACAGAAAGGGATAGGGGACTGAGAGATATCGGTCGTAATGGCAAAAATGTCGAGAGTAACTCACATTCTGGCTATCGTACATCTTAATCTCCAAGTTACATGTATAGTGAAAAAATAATGTAGAAAAAGCATTTAATCTTTTTGCCTGAAACTGCTTCAAGATACACAGTAAGTGTCCGTCTCCGATTTAATTCGTTCTCAAGTATGTTTTAGAGCACAAAAATAAGATACACGTATTTTTTTTATACGTGCCCAAATTCATATTTAGGGGATGAAATCATCCATCAAAGTTTCCGAGTGATTACTTGAGAAATACAATTTCCAGTGAAATTAGTCATTTAGAAAGCAATGTAAACATTGTTTAAGCTTAAATTATGTCAGTATATTTCAGTAAGATATTTTCCAATTCAAATTTTATTTTCCAATGATTAATGAAGTGGCATAACGAAAATACAAGAAGTCATACGTTTTTACACTCCGTTTCATATTTAAAGAGGGTAAACTACCCTTAAATAAAACATTTTTTAAGTTTCAGTGTCATAATTACATAGATTCCTGAAATTTTCATTACAGAAGTCTCTTATAATCTTTTAAAATTCTTACAAACCTCTTATAATTTCTTAAAATGATTGACAATTTCTTGAAATCTTCAGAAACTTATAGAATCTCAAAGAATGTCTGGAAATTTTTTATAATCCCTCGAAATCCATGGAAATCTTCTAAAATCTGTTAAATATACAATTATTATTAATTAACACTATTATTACTAATAATTAATCAATTTTTTATGTTTTCATCCCCTGTTCCCTTTTCATCCCGCTTGTTCTTTTTCATGAATAGTAGAAAAAACTTGTTTAATTTTGGTTGAAAAGAATATTAAGAATAATTAATTGGCACGTACGTTTGTCTATATTTATAATTGGAATTATTCACGTGAATTTTCTGCTTGCGGTAGAGCAGCGATGTCTGTGTTTCGAGCGGTATTACTCAGAAGGAGTGATTCCATATCTCACGCCAAACGGGACTGTATGTGCTGGAGGAGGAAGCATTCGAGTGAGATGTATAGGTGCACGGTACTACTCAGAATGGTATCACTGGGAAAGAGCACTTGCATTCATATTCACAGTTCGTTGTTTGAGATTGAAGTTATTCGATATGATGTTATCTGAATTGAAGTTATATCGAAAAATACGGTCTCGGAAGATGGAGACCAAATGATTATTCGCCCAGTGGTAGAGAATAGATAAGCATTGATAATATGAAATTGTTCTTCGCATATTTTTTCATCTTCGCATAGCTTCAGTTTCTCATTTTCCTTCAGAATGGGGTTGAATACGAGTATTATACGATTTCTGAGCGACAATAGTCGATAGCAGATAACGAAGTTGGAATCGCTATCTCTTCTTTTCTTTTCTCCTCCATTCTTTTTCCAAATAGAAGAATCCAATTCCGCGCTCTTGATATTTCATGGAAATCGTCTACCTGGGATGAGGATGAAACGGAACGAAGCGGTACCTAAGGTTCACAGTGGGTTCTGAAGGGGCCGAATGGTCAGACTATCTATCGATTGAACATTCGCTAAAATATTTAAACACTATTACCGGCAGCTCGCGTTTAGTTGTATAAGGGCAGATATATTCACCTAAAACCATCCAAACCTGTACGCATTGGGTCCCTTCGCCTGCTAAAATATTCCGCTCTCCCTTGTGCAATGTGCGTTCTACTCAGCTTTTTCACAGGCGGATAAATACCGAGCATCCGGTTTTATATTTCGTGTTGTTATAATTATTCTTCAACTCCCGAGGCTTGCGATTATAAGTCACTTTGTGAATACTCAAGTAAGTTTCTAGTAACTAATCTATTCTTAAAATTTTACAGCAAACTTTTCAATTACGGGGGTGAAAAACCATCCCTAGTCACAAAAAAGAGTTAAAACCCCAAAAACGACTAATATACACAGCACCCCAAAAAACCACCCCTTATGGAAAGCACCAAAAAGGAAGCCATTTTGAATACGTGAAAAAATATCGCAAATAAGATGATGTTTTATAGAGCGACTCTACAAACTGATTTTTAACAGAGAAAAATTCAGAATATAATAGTGGGGGTAGGACCTCTGGCTCGTACCCCCAAAACCACACCTAAATCCACTTAAAACCCAAAAAAGACGAAACCTACGACAGATTTGAATACGTGACAAATTATCGCAAATAATATTCTTTTTTATAGTGGGTGTGAGAAATCACCAAAAAGAATATTTAAATCTAAAAATAAATACAAATAAAAAACAGTTGTTTGCAATGCAGTACACCCGTTAAATTATACAGTAATCGCTTACGCTTTTGACAGGTGTACACCATAAAAAATGAGCCGGTGAGATTCGCATTTCTTGCATCAAGAATGGAGCAACGCTGAATGATTTTGCTCACGCTCTTATATATGTTATGCCGAATCACGGCTGAAAACAAACGTGTCCACTCAGGCGAATAAATAGACGAAGTGCGATAGCGTCATGGAAACTGTAATTGGCTGCATACTCGTATGTCTGGAATGTCGATTGGTTGGATACGCAAGGTGGCCTAGGCGCCGGGGAAATGGAACCTTCCACTGTCCGAATGAGATTAATAATTTATTATAAGCCGCAATAAATTTGTCCTTCTCGACTTTTGGGGTATCCGTATCATAAACAAAAGGAGAAAGACGCAAGTTCAGAGAAAGGCGTCACTTTAATAACACCTCCTGCTACATAGCTTCTCGCACTGCTCGCAAACAATGATGCGTGTCAGACTGACACTTTGACCCCTTATAGTAGGGTGCGTGCACGCGTCTCAACTCATACATATGAAACTAAATGCTATATATGTATTTCCACATGTGTTGTGTACTAGACATGAGAAAACAGATGATGATCGAGTAACTTTTACTGTAAATAATGGCCAAGAGTTCTGAACACGGAAAACTCTATATATGTAACGAAAATAAAATTTACCTTCGTTTTATGTATGTCCTTTGCACATGTTTGAAAATATTATTAAAGCCTCAAAATTGGGATGGAAGGCGGACAAGTTAACTGTCTGCTTATCAGAGAAGAGCAAAATGAAAAAAAAGAAAGGAAAAGTAAAAATAGTCACGTGATCGTGTTTAAGAGATAATCACCTTAAGTCAGGTATCGAATGTCTCCCTTCATATTTGTTATGTCCCTTGATTAATGCGATAATCCTTCGAGGAGAACGAATATAGCACTATCATTGACGATAAAGCTTTTTTATTTTTCTCTTTTATTACAGAGACACTATAATAAACCAGTTTTCAAATGATAAATCGCGACAGACGAACATAACTTTCTAGATGTCCGCAGAATAATAATATTGCATGATTATCGTACAAGATTGTCGATAGACGGTAATAGAAATTACCTTTAATTGGTACTATATATGTATATAGGGTGGCTCAAAAAATATACTGAAGTTTTTAGAATAATTTTTCAGGGTATAGGAAAATATTATTACATATCCACGGTTTAAACTACCATGTTAACTACGTGAGAAGTTGACCTTCTGAGCGCTTTATTCGCGTTTTTCATGTAATAAAATTTTTGTGAAAAATTCATTTATGGTTTTAAGGATAGTTTTCAAGGCGCTCTAAATTATTCTGAAACCCTGAAAAATGATTCCAAAAACTCTAAAAACTTATTTTTCAGATTTTTCTCCATCAAAATTTTAAAAAAATAGGATATTTCTTTTTGGGGATTTAAAAGAAATTTGGGGGGATTGAGACTCTATAGAAAAAATTGTTTTTGAGCCACATATTATACCTATATATATATATATATGATAAAAGAAACCTAATATTATTAAGAGGACGTTTTTGTCTCGTCAACCTTGTCGTGACTCACCTGATGTCCTGTCAGAAGCTCAATTAAAGCCCAGAAGACAAGGAAACTCCATTTTCTTATTAACGAATTATCTCTCAAGGTAAAGGAGATGCTAGACACTGGTAAAACATTGCATGTATCTTATCTCCGACAAGAGCTAATGTAACGAAATAATGAATCAACTGATTATCTTTGCTTCCCGATCGAGTCTACGAGTCTTCTGCATTATCTTAATTTCTCCGGCTTCCAAGAACGCACATATCTTCCTACGCAATACAAAATACAGTGGAATATCCGTAAAAGTTTTAAATGTCAAATATCCATCTTAACGATCAAACATCGAACACTAAAAGATTTTATAGCACGAAATGACTGCTTTAATAGAAGCCGTGTACTTAAACCTGCACAGTGGCTGTTAACCACCTGTCAATTATGTGAGATTCGAATATCAAATTCATGTTCATAGCTGCCGATTTAGTGTCATCATTCTACTTTACAACCAATCATTTTCGATAATGAAATCAAATTACAAGTAATATCAAAAATAAAAATTGGTCGTATATGTAGAGCTAATCTTTTATGACAATTTTTATTTGCTATAAACATTCAAACAAGTTCCAAATATAATAATACTTGTTGTAATAAGAAAGGAGCGATAGCAGAATATGAGTATCGTAAAAATGCATAAAATTAGGTAAAAATATTCTTTTCGGAGAAATTGCGCTAATTTGAGCACGCAAAAGAAAGTTATTTGAAAATTGAAATCAATGAGAAACGTGGGAAATTCGTTATTTCTGACTGTTTGAATTTATACGTGAAAATAAGAGGATGCGTGCCAACCTCTTGGTTTAATCATGATCATTAAATCTGCTTGTTCCTAAGATGCTAGAACATATAAGAATTACCCAGTCACGCACATCCTGGGTGGTCTGTTAAAGCGATTTTTCTCGGGGATTCGACATCACTACTTTTAGGAACTTATACCGGTTTCAGAAGACGAGAACATTCAGTAACAAAGAAGAAAAAGAATGGATGGCTATTGCGACCTTCGTCTTACGTTAGCGCCAGGGTAAATTACGCTCATACAGGAAACCTCTTTGATTTTGACATCCTGTAATTTTCAGTGTTTTGTGCACCCTTGAAATCAATGACCAGTAGCTTAACCTTCCATTTCAATCAAAATCATATTTTTCGAAGTCAATAGATATTTATACACTCAGAGAAAAGAGTTTGTTTTAAACACAACGTAAGTGCAATCTTTATAGTTCATTTTATTAAATTTTATATATACCCAAAAAGATAAAAAAGGTCTTACTTTTTTTATAAACCAACAAAAAAAATGTGGTTGGATCAATCAAACCTTTTACTGAGAGTATATATTTATAGTATATTTGGGGATTAAAACTTTCGCGAAATTAGTATAGATAGAACAATATAAAGCAACAAGTTAGACTCACCGGTGTTGTGTACGGCTGATGGGCAAGCTTGATACCATCCTTCCGGAGTTTATCCTGTAGTAACATCCTAAGCTGCATCCTTGGAATCCTGACAAGCTCAGCTTTGCCTTCCTCATATTCGTCAGCGAATTTAGTGACTTCTTGACCACCACTGGAGGAACTCGCCGTCGGAGACGCCCTCTGAATATCCTTGTCACTTGCTGGCCTCTCTGAGGAAGTTCTGGAGGACTTGGAACTGACGTTGTCACAGAGACAATCATTTGTCTCCTCGAGAGTGAAATAAACGCTAGCGGCACCTTCTTCTCTCAAGGTCTTCACAGAATGTAGAAGGCGAGCTCTATGGGTTTGATTAAAGACACCGATTGCGTCCAGATCAGGATCGCCGATCTGCTTGCAGATTTCAAGGTCATCGTAGCCATTGTCGATGAAGGACTCGGAGTACTGACCGAGATGCAGAGACCGCAGCCACTCAACAACAATATTGCTTGCAATAGTCATCTTGATCGAGTGAAAACTCTATTTATTTTCACGTTCTTCTTCACTTACGTCTCTTATTCGACGCTCTTTTGCAATCTTGGCTCTAGAGAACGAGACATCGTTTATCACGGAATAATTCCGTAAAATAAGACTAACTCGATTATGAGACGAACCAGCTGCTTTTTAGGACTGGCAAGATCACATACGTCACACAGTCACGATCCTTGCGGGCGAATTCAGAGATCCCTCTAGATTCACAAGTCGTGCTCTCTCAGGTCCACAAGCGGTGAGGCAAGTTCTCAGCTGAGCGCAGTCGTTGCCCACTCGACCTTGAAAGTTAGTCTACGATTTTTCCTGGACAATACCTCATCAGCTCCTAGTCAGCTCTTCACTTGCTTCCCTTACAAGAATTTTTGTCAATAAGACTAGGTTTTTAATCTCGCTAAGTTTTGTATTTTTCTAGATCTCTAGAAATGCTCCAATCGCAGAAAGTGGTTTTCTTCATCTCCCTCCGAAGTCTGTAAAAAGTTTTCCCTTTGAGGTAAATAACTGGAGGAATCGCACGGGTACCAAGAGACGACACTTGACACGAAAAACTGTAAAAATTCGCAGAAAAAGCCAAAGAATACTACGTGACTTAGACAAGAAGCGAACGAGCCTGAGCAGTCACCCCGCACATAAATCACGTACCACCTTTTTCTTGTTACTTTTCACGAGAATGACACCGCAGGAAAACCGGCACCAAACACACGAGAGCGCCGGTTGGTAGTTTAAACTTCCAACTGAAAACTTTGCACAAACTGTCAGGCGAAATAAAGCCCGCACTCCTGGAGAAAGGACTGTCAACAATCACGAAGGTTGAATCGAATGCGGTTCGTTCTAACCTCACAAACTCGCGGCGAAGTGTAAACTTTTCAGGGTGAAAAAACACTGATTGACTCGCGTGTCACGAAACACGAGCAGGCACGAGACCGGCTGATTCGTGCCTCAAGGAAGGACTTTTTGCACTTGGTAAAACTTTTCGCGTGGTTCATAATCACGGCGGGAATGTCATCGAAAGACGGTTGGACAAGCAATCGGAACGCAGCACGAGATGTACTCCGTACCACGACGCGGCGCACGGCTCGACTGGCACGAGTCACCCGCTAGAGGGAGCCACTTTCCCCCTCCCTTCTTCCCCCACCGCGAACTGCATCTCTATCCCCACCAAGAGGTAAAGTGTTCTCAACCCCACGGCGCGCCGCGACGCGCCTGGTTTCCACTATGTAGGTATATATCGTATATATGTGCTCCTCTACTTACGGAATGTCTACGACCTGGGAGCAACAGCCGAACGACAATCACCTTCAGCTCGCGGTTCGCACTTCGGAAGAATCCGATCCGATTTTCATTCGATCTGCGATCTAAAAATCGCGAAACGACTGAATGAAAATTTCCAGTCTCGATTATTTTTATCACATTATGGAGATTCTTAATTATGTATTATTAATACTATCATTCGATATACTTTGACCAATTCTATACTTTGTAGAGATGGATTAATTACTGTACGACTTCTGCAATTCTCTTTTCTGTTTATATAATCGTATATGTGATTATGAGGAAATGAGTTTAATACATTGGGCTGAAGACATCTAATGTGAGGAAAATTAATTTTTTTTTAACTGATAAATATAATACAAAGTCGATCCCTACCTTACCGACATTTTTTTCTCTGCAACGTTACTTATAAATTCATTGAGATATTAAATTGAAATTTTCTAAAATTATAGTTTAGTCTTAAAGTACGTTTAGCTGGTCCTAAATTTTTATTACAATCAAAATAAAAAGTTAAAAATAATTTTTTTTTCATAAATGTTAGGACCAGATAATCGTACTTTAATACTCAATAAATTTAGAAGTAATGTTGCAGAAAAAAA
>JAUESI010000018.1:7436802-7449857 GCA_032275145.1 Synergus laeviventris | reverse complement strand
GGAGATAGAAAAAGATAGACTAGGATAGGCGAGAGATAGAAAGGCTATATGCTATTTTCTATTCCTTTAAAAGAGATAGGAAAGCGTTCATCAACGTTGGATATGCTGTTATATGCACAGTTCCTTCTGAAAAATACACATAATGTATAAAGTATAAACGGCACATGACAAGACTAGTATTACATATATATATTGTATACGCACTGGATTTCATAATAAGCGACAAAAACACCGCGAATGAAGAGGGTGGCATAATTTCAACTCATATAAAATGAAAATCCGAGTGTTGGTCTGTATACGACATAAAATATGCTCTTCTGAATCCTGTCTCCTGAAACAAAGCAATGTGTCTTTCTCTATTAAAGTAAAACAATTAATGTGTTAATGTGTTATAAGATCAGAATTTATTTTGTTTTTTAGATTTTTTTCTTGAGATTTAGGAACCGCAATGAAGTATATTTATAAAGAAATGGAGTTTTATATTTTCCAATGCTATATTTCTTTGTTGAAATTGAGGTTCGCACGTTAGTTTGTAATCATGCGTCACGGCAATAATCCTGCTAAATGGCTGTGCGCAAGGGATATTCAAGTGTTCGTGGTAATTAATTTAGCGCCGTTGTCGAAAAGTCGAGTCGTAAAATAAATCTCGCTTACTCGGGAGCGGCGCTATTTCATTTATACGCTTATTACGTGCTTTCATTAAAATGCGCCCGAAATGCTATATAACGAATCTTTCCTGTAAGACGCAGACATTTCATTGAAATCAAGCTAAATTACACAATAAAAACTTAATCATCAGTTATTAGCACGCCTTTACGAGAGAATTACGAAAATGCAACGTTATTTTTGATTGCGCTTTCAATTATTCTCTTCAAGAAATGAGTAATTGAATTAAACAAGCGCAACTAAATTGTCTTCATACATTGATTCATTGGAATCTGGGCACGCTAAATCGAGGAAGAAGTTTCCAAAGTGAATCGAACTCGCTCATTGTATTTTGAGTTTTCCCCGAAACTTCTTACTCAGAAACATACAAAAGAATCGTAAAAACTCAGTCTGAAAGAAAATCCGTTTGTTACTTGTAGAAAATTTATACGAGTACTTTCGGCGTGCCTGCCACTATTTTCCTAATGAGATTTCTCCTAAAGATATTCATTTCCATTCAGTGCAGGTAAAATGTCGCACGAAGATTCAATGCCGGAATTCTTTTTTCTGCGAAACGACTTCCGTAAAAAAAAAAACCTGTAATTATACCACGTCGATATGTTTTCCGGCTGTAAGTTAGAAGTTCCTAAGGTGTAATGCGATTTTTAATTAAAGTAGATTTACTAATTACTGCTATTCGAACAGAAGCTCTCATATCGAGAGACCAAATTTTTTTGGTAATTATGCATTAGATTTATTTTTCTAGATACTTCATTCATAGAATTTATGTGCAGATTCTTATGCAGAAATATTTACGGGGTCCTGATGGGTTCCTGGCCAGTTTTCTCTAGTTCTAGTGTGGTCCTAATCTTCAAAACTGGTAAGGAACCCACAAGGCGCGTCCCGCTCTCACTTGTGAATATCCCACGAAGGGAAAACTGGCCAATACACCATCAATTTTAAAAATAATTATTCTGTATTTAAAATCGAGGTCAGAGCTGCCAACTAATTTCAAGGAATTTAAATCAATTTTAAAAGATTTCAAGTGGTTTTCAGAAATTTTTCAAGAATTTCAAGGTTTTAAAGCAATTAAAAAATGTTGTTAAGTGTTTCAGGAATTTTAAATGATTTTATAGAGATTTCAAGCGATTTTAAAAAATTTAAGGGTATTTCAAGATATTTAAGTGATTTAAAAAATGTTAATACAATTCGGATTCAAGGATTCATATTTGATTTTAAAGGAGTTTAAAGAAACTCCAAAGATTTTCAAAAATTTTTACAAAATTAAAAAAATTTCAAGATATCTTAAAGAATTTCAAGAGATTTTAGAAGATTTCAAAGAAATCAAAATTTCCTAAATGATTTCAAGAGAAAATTTGAAAATAATACAAAATTTTCAACGATTTTAAAACTATAGTCAAACTTATCGCACCTAGAAACCTCTTAAAATTCCTCAACATTTTTATAACATTTACCATCTCTTGAAATACCTTAAAATTAATTAGCTAGCAACACTCAACATTTTTTTGTATCACTTAAAATTCCATGAAATCTTGAAATTCCACAAAAAACCTCATAATTCTTCAAAATCTCTTAAAATTCGGAGAAAACTCAGAATTCTTAATAATTCCACGCAAACGTTTAAAAATCGTTAAAAGCTCTTAAAATTCCGCGAATCAAAATCGCTTTAAAAATTTGTTTAAGTCTCTTGAATTCGCAACATACATTTACAATCCCTTAAAATACTTGTAAAATCCATGAATTCCTAGCTTTATCATGACACGAAAATATTCAAAATCCCTTATAATCACTGAAAGTCTCTCAAAATCTTAAAAACATGTAAAATCCTATAGAATACATGGAAATTCTTTATAACATCTTTTAAATTCTCTTTAAATCTCTAGTTATTAAAAATTTCGCAAAAAATATAATCATGTAGTTTTAGAATAATTTTTGTGAAAAAGCTGTTTAAATTTCACAGAAATATATACGCGTTTTTCACCAGATTATATATAAGTTAATTTTCCAATATATAAATTTAAACATCTTTTTTATTTTCATACATATTTAAGTATTTAAAATTTTGGGAATTCCCTATTTTTACCCGATATTTGGTTAGACGTGCAAAAATCTTCAATGCCCTGTTTCATTATCAAAAATTCTCATTTTTATTTCATACTTAATTATATTAAAGTATTTTTATTGAAAATAATAAATCCCAACCAAGGCTTCAACGGAATCGGCAATTTTTGCTCGAGCTTGAACAGTTGAGTTCAGCTGGAAATGTTCGAATTTGAAAAGAATGTATTCACGAGGACAACTCCATCCAAATGTTAATGATATTCGAAATTCGAAACTAACTTTATGGTGTAATCAAAGTTGGAGTAACCAAGTCGGCAGCTGTAACATCGCATGTAACTCCATAAGACACAGAACAACGTCTCGAGGTCCCGACCAGACGCTGATGGTCGTAAATTACTATTCCATCCATCTCCCCTATTATATTAGCACTAAGCTGTTCAACTGTGTGGAAATATGTCTGCTCGGGGAAACTTGCTTCTTGTCTATACCATACATACATTTTAAATCATTTTAATTTTCTCAAAATATGTCCTTATTCCAGTTTTCAAAACACATTTATGTAAGTCTTTTTTCTCAGGACTCGGATTGAAAATATTAAGGGCTATATTTTTCATGACAAAGAGACTTTTATCACAAGCAAGCGAGACGTTTCGGAAACCTTCAAAGGGCCTCGTACGAAGTATATGAGCTTCGATAAGAGGATTATTCTTTGAAAAATTGAAGGGACGTCGAAAAAAAATGGTGTAAATCGCTACTGGTATGAAGTAGGGGAGAAAGCAACTTTCGCAGAGAAAAAAATTACTTCAATAGAGACGTAAACCAATGGGTTAAACTGTGAATCTAGATGCATCATATTTCGGTAATGTTATTTTCAAACGAAGTGCGTTCGAACATCAAAGGGTGAATTATTTTTGATGGAAACTCCGGTCGTAAGGGGTCATGCATGCATTGCTTGAAAGGAGCTCTTCTAATAAATATGAATGTGAATATTCATGTTTTCACAACTTTGCAGGCGAGCTGGTGAACAGATATTAAAAGCATACATCTCATATCAACTAAAATACAGCTTTGCTAAATTCACATAAAGTTTTCAGTATTTTCAACAGGACCGAGAAGCAAAGCATGTTTGCACCCGAACACATCAAACGGCTCTGATTTTTCTCGAAATTTAAAGTTGTACGCAGCAATATTTGGATCAAGGAAAATCTGAAATGAACAAAGACTTCCTGCCAAGTCATTAAAAAATGTACTTATTCCTACATTTAATGAAATTAATTTGTTGAGTAAAACACCTCAGGAAGAAAATTTTGCATATTGAAAGTAATTTGTATCTCATTATACCAGTTAGCAATAAATAGAACATCCTTCTTGTTAACTGGTACTAATCGGTTTTCGATGGATCAATAGATACCATAGTTTTTACTTTGTTCTGGAAACGAATGGCGCTGCCTTCATCGAAAAGTTTTCCTCGATCGTAATACTATTTTTCCAAACCATGCAGGATATCCAAATTACCGAGAGAAACAAGTTTAGTGGAGTAATGAAACTGCCCTGAGTTTATACGTAGTTTTGCCGCAAGTTCGCTAGCCAATAGTCTGTGGCAACTATTTGTCTGCTTGCCGACTGCACGGTTAAGACATGTCTATTATAGCAGGCAATTGTATCGTTTGCATTCAGAGAACGGAAAGGACAAAATGAAAATTCATTGCTCGAGAATTAGGAGGTCACAAGGCTATATTAAACCTAGCAGTCTTACGCTTTATGATCGCAAGCGCAAATCACCATCAAGTAATCAAAGCTCATATTATTTCTACGTTCCATTGTCGAAATGATCTCAATTTTTTAAATCCACTTTAAAGAATAAAGACATCAAAATCCTATCCCTTTCTATCTCCTTCTATCTCTCGCCTATCCCCTTTTATCTCATTTTATCTCCATATTAATCCTCATTCACGCCTATCTCTTTGAATCTCCTATTTTTTATCTGTGTCTATCTTGTCTAACCCAACCTATCACCTAAGTCTATGTTTTTATCTTTATCAACATTCTTGCCTATTTCTTTCAATCCCTACTTCACTATCTCTCTCTATCTTCTTGTCAATCTCAATTCGCTTCTATCACTTTCCATTTCCAGTTTCTATCCCTTTCTATCTTCATTTCAATTCACATCCACACCTATCTCTTTCAATCGCACTTCTCTATCTATACTATCTCTTTCTATCTCCATTCGTATTGAAATTTCTTATATCTCTTTCCATCCTCACTTCTCTATCCCTTTCTATCTCTCGCCTATTCCAGTCTACCTCTTTCTGTCTCCATCCGCATTAAAATTGCTCTTATCTCTTTCCATCCTCACTCCTCTATCCCTTTCTATCTCTCACCTATTCTAGTCTATCTCTTTCTATCTTCATTCGTATTAAAATTGCTTCTATTTCTTTTTCAATCCTCACTTCTGTATCCCTTTCTATCTCTCGCCTATTCCAGTCTATCTCTTTCTATCTCCATCCGAATTAAAATTGCCCCTATTTCTTTCAATCCCTAATTTTCTATCTTTTTCTATCTCGTGTCCATCCTCGTCTATCTTTTTCTATATACTTGTCAATCATCGTTCGCTTCTATCTTTTTAAATATCCAGTTCTCTAGCCCTTTCCATTTCGATTTCAATTCATATTCCTTTCTATCTCTCACCTATTCTGGTCTATCTTTTTCTATCTCTACAAAAATTAAAATTACTTCTGTCTCTTTCAATTCTCACTTCTAAATTTCTTTCCATCTCGCGTCTTTTCTCGTCTATCTTTTCCTATCTCTTTGTTAATCTTAATTCGCCTTTATTTCTTTCAATCCTCACTTCTCTATCTCTTTCTATCTTTTTGTAAATCACACTTCCCTCCTATCTTTTTTAATATCGACTTCTCTATTTCTTTCTATCTCTTCTATATACCCGTCTATCCCTTTCTATCTTCTTTCCAATTTCAATTTGCTTCTATCACTTTCCATTTCCAGTTCTCTATCCCTTTCTACCTTCATTTCACTTCACATCCCTCTATCTGTATCTATCTCTCGCCTATTCCAGACTATCTCTTTCTATGTCCAAATGTCCATTCGTATTGAAATTGCTTATATCTCTTTCAATTCTCACTTCTGTATCCCTATCTATCTCCTCGTCTATTCTCGTCTATCTTTTTCTATCTCTTTGCTAATCCCAACTCGCTCCTATTTCTTTCAATCCCCACTTCTCTATTCCTTCTTATTTCTCGTCTGCTCTTGTCCATCCCTTTCAATCTCTTTGTCAATCTTAATTCGCTCTTATCTCTTTTAATCCTTACTTCTCTAGTCCTTCCCATTTCTCATCTATTCTCTTCTAATACTTTCTAGCTCCTTGACAATCTCAATTCGCTCTTATCCCTTATAATCCCCACTCCTATATTCCTTTCTATCTTTCGCTTATTCCTGTCTATCTCTTTCTATCACAATTCAATTCTATCTCTTTCAATCCCCAATTCTTTATTGCTATTCACTGTTAGCCCCTACAGAATGACAACCCATTATGTAGGACTGATTTCGGGTCCTAGCCTCTTACATCGCGAAACGCGCAAACTCAACTTCTCCCACCCACAATAGAAAGATAAGTAGGGACAGCGAATGGAAGGGTTAGTGAAGGAGGTGAGATGCAGGACAAATTTGCGTTTGGTTCAGTCGGGGGCTCGGGAGCGAGCGGTGAGCATCTAAGAAGTGATTTCAAGGCAGGATCTGCGGTTTACCGTGGACTCTAAGTTCTGATTCACTTTTAAGAAGCGCTTTCGGGGCAGGACCCTCAGTTTACTGTGGACTCTGAATTCTGATTCGTTTCTTGATTAGGAGCATTGGGCAGATTATGGAGTTTACTCTTTAGATCGACATTGGGCACTAAGCAAAGGATTCTACCTTGAGTGCAGTGATACCAATTCTTCTTTTTCGTTGGCACTATATTCGCTCTTAAACCTTATATATATTCGGCCATGTTTAAAATATGAACATTACTAAGTTAATAAGGGAGATATAGCCTTAGAGATAGAAAAAGATGTGTAGAGATAGACTAAGAGATTGAAAGAGATAGATATTACCACACACAGGGATAGACTAAGGGATAGGAAGAGATAGATATTATTAGATTCAGGAATACAATGGCCGATAGAAAGAGATAACGTTTGAGGATGCAAAACGACTACTTGAAAGAGATAGAAAAGTTCCATCTCTTTCTCTCCCCAAATTTCGATTTCTTTCTATCTCTTCACTTCCAGCAGGGTGCAGAAAGGGGAATAAGGGATAGATAGTGAGTGAATGATTGATAGTGTTCTTTCTTGTAAGCTATCTCGCACGAGCAACGTGTACTGTTAAATTTTTATAACTTTCTGTGAGAACGTTGGTGTTTGATGGACCATGATCTGTGCAACGACGAACCGATTGACAAAGGTATAGCTATGATCAGTTTAGAATCGAAATTGTGAAATATAAGATATTTTGAGATAGGTGAGCAATGAGAATTTAAATTTGTCTATAGAGTGGTTCATTCTGTGGTGTTTCAAATATTTGAGGCTTGATGGAAGATGACGAGAGGTTGAGGATCTGAAAGGGACTAGCAGTCCAGAACTCATTGACGTTGACGAATGAGTCTAATTATTTATCTCTGCAACTTTCATCGATGCTCAATTTTGGACAACGAAACTTTGACCACATGCTTTTGGAGTTTTCATATATGTATACTTTTATTCTGATGTGTTTATGAATGTGTACTGAAATTGTAGGGAATCTTTAGTATTATTGTCGAGGAATAACTTACTGCTTTCCTGATTTTGGGTTATTGGCATTCATTAGGATATGTCTATTATCTGATGATTATTCGTGTTCATATAATATGCTTCAAAGCATCCTGAATTTTATTCAAGTATTTATTATCTAGGTTTTGTTAATGAAAGTAAAAGATTCATTACAAACACTTGTAAATAATAAATGCTGGAGTGAAACATTCTTCACTTAGGTATTTATTGTGGAAGAAATGTTTTTTCCTCGTAAATAAAAAGTTTCCAAGTGTCATATACCAACAAAATTTAGATCTCATATCCTTCAGCACATAAATTGACATATGCGAACGTCATTGATGGAGTTCTCGTTCTACTGTTACTCTTTCACCCTCGGGGGAGTGATGGTATGGTGGTACCTCAGCGTTAATAATACGCCATCCATTCGATACCCAGCATATCAGTCTCGTTTGCACTCTTAGGATCAGTAAAGTTATTCAATGAAGGTTCGCTCCGACAGTGTGAGGAGCAAACCACTTTATCGCTCGTATTGGTCTTCCAATATTGCTGGCTTATGTGAGCGCAACACTTTGTAGGTTGGTGGATAGGTTCCACCGGATGCCGGCTAGTGCCATATACGAAGACCGCACAGAAGTCGCCCCCAAGCTGCGCAATAGCAACGCCACCTCCTACCACATAAACTGCTGATAAGGCGATTCTCCCCTCATCTTGCTCATATATATGTAGACTGACTCGCATGGATGCATGTTTATATGTACAATGTACATGTTTATGTACAATACGCTCCAAAGGCACCTTCTTCATTGTGCAAAGATATCTTTCAGAATTGACCACAACAATGGGGCGAAACTATTTCGCGATTCAGAGTCATATCGTCATCTCTCGTTTTTATTAAATATACACTAGCAGAAATTTACCCGGCATTGTCCAGGATTTAAAGAAATTTCAAGTGACTTTAAGGAATTTCAAGGGATACTCTCTCGAACTGAATTAGTGAGAATTTGACTAATTGTATGTAAATTGGTAGCATTAAATTTAACTAGTGAATTAGTCATTTCTCCACTTTCTATTAAGTAAAATAGTAATCACCTAGTATACCCAAAGTGAATTATACTGGGGCAGAAATTGCTCCATTTAGCCCTATTTAAAATAGGGTTCTGACCAGGCCCTGGGCGAGATTTCTCTATTTTCAATAAAAATATTTCAATATAAGTAGGCATTTATCGGACAATGATATAGTATTAATACCTAATTAATACCAGTCTTACATTGGTATTCCCACCTTATAATAGTGTAATAAAATGGAGTTTTCCTTGAAATCCTTTCAGGTATCTTGATATCTTTGAAATGTTATGAAAATCCTTAAATTTATTGGTATTGAATAAAAATCTTTTGCAAGAGATTTTAAAAGATTTTTTAGAAGACTTTTGAAAGCTCTTTAAAATTCTCTAGAGTTCTCTTGAAGAATTTTAGAGTGATTTAATGCCTCAAAAAAAATTCTTCACGGAATTTTAAGTAATTTTAGAAGATTTTTATGCATTTTAAAACATTTTCAAGATATTTCATTGAGTAGTGTTAGTATAACTTTTTACTAATTTACAGTAAACGACTTCGCACTATTTGAATTAGGAAGAAACTACTGTTAATTAGTTAAATTTGACTAATTCATATTGAGAAAGTAAAAAGAGTTCAAACGACTTTTAAAAATTTCAAAGGATGTTGAGATTTTGAATGATTTTAGGTATTTTAAGGGATTTTAAAAAGAATTTAAAAGAATCAAGGAGAGGATTTTCAATAGAATTTAAGGGATATTCAGAAGATTTAAAGTATTTTAAAGAAATGTATGCGGGATTGTAAGGGATTTTAAGAGAGTTCAAGGAATATTAATAAATTTGAAGAAATTTGGTAGGCGTGAATTTAGTATATATATTCCACCAAATTTTTCGTCAATAAATAAATAAAATACATTTTCCGCAGCAAACCGCAAAGAGGAAAAGATTCATCCACTGCTCTCTACTGCGCAAAATAGATTTTATTTATTTATTTACGAGATAGTTGGCTATATGGCTATAAAGTAACGCCTTCCAATTTTTCCCTTAACTTTGACTGCTGCTGAATGGTTTGCTACCAAAAAATTTCAAGAGAGTTTAACGACTTTCAAGAGATTTCAAGATATTTAAAATGCTTTTAAGGAATTTACAATAATCAGAACAGATTTCAAGATATTTTAACTAATTTCATTTTATTTTATGGAATTTCAAGGGATTTTGAAAGAATTCCAGAGATTTAAATATGAACATTTCAAATAATATTAAGCAAGGAATTTGAATAAATTGCAAAAATTATATAAAATAAAAATAAAAAGGTGGACATAAATTTTAAATTTTCGAAAAAGTATCCAAATATCTTAAAAAAGGTCACAGGCCAAAAAAACGGCCTGTAAAATTCGGTTATGATAGCCTTAAGGGTATGGAAGTATGTTCGAAACACATACACAGCTATTCAGATATATTGTAGATAATTAAGAAACCTAAAGGTTAGAAGAAATTGGTTAAATATTCTATGAAAATCTAAAACGTAAAAAAAACCCTTCCTGCTAATTATAAATTTCAATTCTAAGCAATTTGTTTACATGTTTAGTGGAATATCACATTCACTTAGAGATATGATATTTTAACCATTTTCTTTCAAGTTTTCCACGTACCAAAAGACCCTACGTTATCGATTTCCTTTTGTCCTTTGCGAAAAGTCTGCCCCGCGTTCGGTAATACCCTGTAGTAAACGCAAAGAGACTGGCGCTAACGCGCGGTAAATGTTTTCTATTCGAACGCGCTCCGCTGGAAAATAACACGAATCTTGGCGGAGGGTATTTTCTGAATATAAATTGGAGATACGCTCGTCCTGCAGTAACGTGGTCGATCTAACCCATCTTTTGCTTGCTGAGGTCATCCCAGATAAAAGGACCCGTTCGTCTGTAACAGGAAGTAAGTGACGTCTGAAAGCTCTGATTGTGCTCAGTTAGGGTTTCGGATTTATTCGACCCCTTTGACCAAAGTCGTTGACATTGCCAGAAAATCCTGAACTATAAAAGCTTCAAGTGACGTTCACGTTAAACGTCAAGCCAAGAGGTCCCATCTCGAATAAAGCCACTAGAATTACCTTGGGTTCAACAATTTGTTTATTGTCAAATACTCTTTTTTCACATCGAAATTTTTAAATTATTAAATAATTTTAAACTCTAGGTATTATTTTACTACTCCTGTAGAAATTTAAATGGGGAAATAGCCTGGATCCTGACCAGTTGACCCTACTTAAAGTCGGGGCCTAGTCAGGTCATCTAATTAGCCCCAGACCAGTAACGTCACAAGTAACTAGTCGGGCGCTAGCCAAATGACCAGACTTGTCCTCGACAACCAACTAGTCCCCGACTAGTGCCCGACTTTCAATACTCTTTAACTTGAATCAGTAAAAAAACAGTGAAATTCCACTGATTCTCAGTGACTCTTTTCTCTAGTTACTGATACCGTTATCATTTTAAAATATAACTTTTGCCTAGTTACTTTTATATTTTAGAAATATTATAAATATATAGTAAGGAAAATTCATAATCAAAGTTTATTTCTATTTGTATGCTTTGTGTAGTGATTATTGGTCTCTGAAAGTGCCGCCACCATTCGAATTGTTGGAATGGAAAATCGTTGTAGAAGCAATAAACTATATTGATTACTGTAATAAAAAAAATGGTGTACTGTATTTTAAAAGTAAAGAGGAAAGTAACGAGATTTTTATACTTACTGTTACTAAAAGTATAACTATAGTTACTTCTTAGCACTGGAATTTTCTGTGATTCAGTCAGGGAACAGTCTAGAAAAAATTTAGGGGGGTGGGGGGGGGGTGCGAACGTAAATTTATAATACTAGTAACTATGATCCGCGCACTCTGCGAGCGATTAATTTCCCAAATAAAAATATTATGGAGTTTACACTATTTACATTATTTATAGATTTCGAAATTTTGAAATTTAGAATCTTAGAAAAAGTATGCAAAATAATTCAGAAGTTTTAGTTTTTGAAGTATAAAAACTTATAACTCTTATAGTCTAATTTCAGGCATTTCAAATAGTTTTACATAATTCCCTAAAATTCCTTTTAACACACAAAATATCGTTAAATTCTTTAAAATTACTTAAAATCCCATTAAATCTACTTAAATCCTTAAAAATTTCGTAAAATTACAATAAATTTCATAAAATACCGTGAAATTCATTAATATTTCTAAAGTTTCAATAAATTTCATAAAATTCGTATTCTGTTCTTATTCTTATTGACAACGAAAATAGCCTGAAGATAGATTTCGAATTCGAATTTTGAGGAAGTCTTAAATTGGGGGGGGGGTCCAGACCCTTCTGATTCTCGATGGATTTTCACTGAATGAAATCTTGGGAAGAGAGTTACTGAAAATCAGTGATCTTCCACTGATGTATATCTATGTGGTAATAATAGATCAGCAATTTAGGTAAATTGTTTTGATTTAATAAATGTTGAAGAATATTATATTATCTCTCATCTGTTCTTCTCCCCATAGTTATATAATGCAAGTTAATATAAATTCTGTATACTTTTGCGGGGGGTGTGAGGAAGAGGTCGAGTGAATTAAACATCGGAGGTAGTATTATCATAATCTAAATCCTATGCACCTCGAGGCCATGCGCCGAGATTATTACTTCTCTCTGAATCTCGGAAACTCGAGTGCAGGTTATTGCTGCTAATAAGGTGCACTAAAATTCCATTAGAAGAGTTTATGAGATATTGCTATACTTAATATATAAACATGCAAATTGAAATAACAATTTAAGTAATTTAAAAAATAGCCACAAAATAACAATCGTTTTACGTAGGATTACTTTTCAACCTTCCTGAATCGTTGCTGCTCGTTGCTGCTCCTCTTCCCGTCTTTTTCGATCCCCTTTTCAATTTATTGGATCTCATTCTTCGTTATTTTCCCCAATTGATTTAATGTTTACAATGCGTCGGCATTTTGTAAGGTAAAGGGAAATTTACTACGGAGAAAGAATAGCTGGAAAAGTTTGGTCGACTGATATCGAGGTGTTCCGGGCTTGCAAGAAACTCGAAAAAATTTGTGCGGGTGGTCGATTCATGGTCGCTTCCTGCGATAAAAGTTTTTCATTGGACACAGGAACTGTTTGTACTCTGCGGAGGCGGTAGCACGTCGCATTGGTCCGTTCGCTCGAGAGCACAAGAATGCTCTCCCATAAACCCAGCAATGACCCGACAACTCAGCAACCCCACTGGTGTAGGCAATTTTGGCCAGAGGAATCCTGCTAGAGGCTTCTTGCTGATCTTGCTCGAATGATTTTTATTCTCTGTATAATGAAAGGCCATCTCCAAATACGAGCAAATCGCAAGACTATAGCTCATGAATCATAATCTTTCAGTTTACTTGAATTTCAAAAATCTCCATTCAAATTGATCCATAAAACCCTTTTCTTTATCATTCACTTCTTTTTAC
>JAUESI010000018.1:7396517-7430167 GCA_032275145.1 Synergus laeviventris | reverse complement strand
CTTCTTTACCTCAGAGGTAGGAGAATCTAGAAAGGGATAGGATTTCTTTCTCTTTACTTCCATCAGAGAAGATAACCGTCAGTCTTCATATGAAAAAGTATAGTTCTTTTTATCTTTTTACTTCCAACACGGATAGGAAGGAATTAAGAAGTGGGGATTGAAAAACATAGAAGCAAATTGAGATCAACAAAGGGATAAAGAATGATGTTTGAGTATAGGTGAGAGATAGAAAGGGATATAGTAGAAGTGGGGATTGAAAGAGAAAGGAGAAATTTTAATTCGGATGGAGGCAGAAAGAGTTTGTGTTGATTGCGATGTATATAGAAAGAGATAGGATAGCACAAGAGATAGAAAGTAATATAAAAGAGGAGATTCAAAGAGATAGGCATAGAAAGAGATAGAGAAGTGGAGATTGCAAAACATAGGAGTGAATTGAAATTGACAATGAGATAGAAAAGTATAGACGAGAATAGACGAGAAATAGGTTGGTGTGGATTGCAATGGATATAGAAGGAGATAGGATAGCATAAGAAATAGAAAGGGATAGAAAAGAGGAAATTCAAAGAAATAGGATGGTATGTGGATTGATATGGAGATAGAGAGGTTTAGACGGGGATAGGCGGGAGATAGGAGATAGAAAGGAATAGGATTACTATCTCTTTACTTTCAGAAGGACCCTGTATGATTAAATATAATGCTTTCCTTTTTGGAACGTAAAGTATCTTTAACCTATTATTAAAGGAGTGATGAGCATGAGAGGGCGATCGCAATTTTCAATATTTACCATGTGTGCCAATAATAATCTCTGTGCTAACGAATTACTGTTAATTTACTTGGTATTTGCGCATCTTCGCCGGTTGATAGAGCGCGTAACATATTTCCATTGTTTTATTGGTACCTCCGTCAATATTAGAGAACCCGAACAAACTGGTCTGCTATTTGCAAACCTCACCACGTTGAAATTCGTCCGATGCATGTATATGAGGATGATCAAAAACCGTGATCGAAACGTAATAAAAATGCGGTGGGTAATATCCCGAAGGACTAGAGTTCGGGAAAAGGAGGATCATGAGAACGAAGACGTGGGATCCCTTAATATGATGACCCCAAGGAAATCATCGTATCCTTAGACAATGCTGGATCAAGGTAAAAGGCTTCCACCCAGTTATTCAAACGCAGATATGCCTTTGGCACATATTACAATTTACCACGATGTTAAATTCAAGAGTTTCAAGCTGAAAACGAAACATAGTTGAAGAAATACAAGGGACAACAGCGTCACCCGGCATTTATCAGATTCAGAAATATTTATTTCTATTTTCTGCAATACAGTTACAAACAGTGGAAAATAGACTTTATTTTATCACTTAGATAGGACATTTAATTTTAGGACACATAAATACAAAAATAATTGACTCTTTTTCGGATATTAAATCAAATATAGCTTTGGAGAGTTGAATACATTGACAAAAACAAAATCTGTGGAGACGCAACACAATATAAATACTATAATACTAAACCATGATGGGAAATACACGAAACAAACAGAGCTAATAAAATTGTATCAGAGAGAAAAGACCAACAAAGTCTGTTGTCGATTGTCACGAATCCATAAGGTGTGCAGGAAAGAGTCTGATGTTCCATGTATTCGAAGACATATGATATCTCTGTGTTCAGGAACGAGAACAATTTGCCAGTTGTGAGGTTATGCATTATAATGCCCGTTTTGTTGCCCTAGATTCAGACAGAAAATTCGATACGTTAACCATCAAAGTGATATGTTTGTGCGTTGATTTCACTGCACTATGGCTGACCAAAATCTCTCGTAACTACTGCAAACTTTAAATCCCGCTTTTCAGCATTGAGGTTTGCGCGAGAACTTGGTCATTTTATTTTAATCTATCCTTGCTGCATTGCAAGTGACATGTAGGATACTAATAATTTTATAATATTATCATTTATTCATTACTCTCGAAATAATTTCATATTTTTTATATCCGATACAATAATTTTTTCACACTATTTGTACAAATCGACGTGTCCAAATGACAAGGTTCCATCTCGGAACGACCAAATTAAAAGGTGCTAAGTCGATTTTGGTACTTTTTAGTATTTTCTGCTGGAAGTAAAGAGATAGTAAGGGATCGAAATTTGGGGTTGAAAGATATAGAACTTTTCTATCTCTTCCAAGTATCCAGTTGTATCCCCAAAATGCTATCTCTTTTTATCCACCATTGTATCCCCGAATGTCTGATAATATCTATCTCTTTCTAACCCTAAGGCTATCTCTCCCCTATTAACTTATTAATATTCATATTTTAAACTATTTACAAGTTTTAAAGAGAATTTTGAATGAAGTATTCAGAAATTTTCCAAAGAATTATAGTTTTATATTTACTTTTTAAACTTTTTCATCTTTTAATCAAATAATATTCAGACATATATATTCGATTTTGAACTATACTTTTTCATATGAAGACTGATGGTTATCTTCTCTGATGGAAGTAAAGAGAAAGAAATCCTATCCCTTTCTAGATTCTCCTACCTCTGAGGTAAAGAAGGGATAAAGATTGTAAGATTTTAAGATTGTGAGATGTACAGATTTTCTCGTCTATAATTCTTTATCCCCTTGTCAATCACTGTTTGCTCCTATCTCTTTCAATTCCCACTTCTCTATCTCTTTCTATCTCTTTCTATCTCTTGTGCTATCCTATCTCTTTCTATATACATCGCAATCAACACAAACTCTTTCTGCCTCCATCCGAATTAAAATTGCTCCTTTCTCTTTCAATCCCCACATCTACTATATCTCTTTCTATCTCTCACTTATACTCAAACATCATTCTCTATCCCTTTGTTGATCTCAATTTGCTGCGATCTTTTTCAATCTCCACTTCTTAATTCCTTCCTATCCCTGTTGGAAGTGAAAAGATAAAAAGTCTATCTATTTGAATCTTTTTTAATCTTTAGGATTCAAATTGTTAAAAAATGTATCCAAATGTATCTTTTCCTATCCATACTAAAATATTTCTATTTCTTTTCTAATTTACAATAACCTCTTTTTCTTAATCTTCGTGTTTCTATCTTTCTGTACCCTTCGTCTATCTTCCCTAATAATTTCCTATCCTGCACTTATCCACGCTTATCTTTCCTTATTCTCCGCTCATCCACACCAATCTGTCCCTTTTGCAATCTACTGCAGCACCTATCTTTTTCAATACCAACTGTTCTATCCATGCCTATCGTTTATCTAATCATTTGAATCCTTACCTATCTCTTCTACAATCTAATACCACGCTTATCCTTTTTAACCTCTACCATTCTATCCACATAAATCCTTGTTGAATCACTTCAAACCTATTCTATATTTCTCGAAAGCATACTCTTGGATAAGAAAAGGATAGGAGAGAGAAAAAATGGATCTATTAGAAATAGAGTTTAATGATTATAAAGATGGAGCATATGATTGACCATATTGAATCAAAGAGATTGAAAAGGATAGAGATGGATAGATAGACATGAATGTAGAAATTAAAGATATCAGATATAGATTTTTTAACAAAGAGATTGGAAAAGATAGACTTGAATAAACAAGCGATAGATTGGGATTGAGCTCTTTTATATGAGTAATATTGGTTCTTACATAACATAACTTCTAAATTCCTAATTCGCTCACTGGATTAAGGGCTGGACTTGAGAACTTGATGGGTGTTATATATTAGCGGCAAGATTAGAATATATGTGTATGTAAAAAATATCGTTTTTAAAATATTATTATGCGTATTTAAAATTTGAGAGTTAATAATTTTAAAACTAAGGATAGAAAACCATTGAATATGAGAGACAGAAGAAATTCAAATTTTTTTAGAAGACACATACTGAAAGATAGAAAATGATAGGAAAAGTTAGAGCCTATTATTTCTATCTTTTATTTCCTTTTTCCCTTTCTATCTATCTTCTAACCCAACTTTCCTCTTGTTATATCCATCTCAATTCACGTCAATGCTTATCTTTCGATTTTCACCTTTCTATCTCTTCCTATCTCTTGTATATACCTATCGAAACCTTTCTTTCTCCTTATCAATTTCAATTCAATTCTATGTCTTGCAATCCCCACTTTTAATATATCCGTTTCTCTATCTCGCCTATACTTGTCTATCTTCGTCTATCTTTTTTTTCATCTCAATTCGCTCCTATCTTTTTAAATTCCCACTTCACTGAACATTCCTATTTCTCGTCTATTCTCGTCTACCAATTCTCACTTCTCTATTCCTGCCTATCTTTCTCTTATTCTTGTCTATATCTTTGTATCTTCTTATCAGTCTGAATTCACTCATATCTCTTTCAATCCCTACTTCTCTATTCCTTCCTATCTCTCGCCTATCCTCGTCTATACCTTTCTATCTCCTTATCAATCAAAATCGCTCTCATGTCTTTCAATCCTCACTTCTATATCCCTATCTATCTCTCATCTATTCTCGTCTATCTTTTTTTATCTCTTTGTTAATCTCAATTTATTCCAATCTCTTTCAATTCCCACTTCTATATTCCTGCCTATCTCTCGACTACTTTCGCCTATCACCGTCTATCTCATTTTATCTTCTTATCAATCCACATCTACGCCTATCTCTTTGAATCTCGTCTTTTCTACCCCTACCTATCTCCTTCTATCTTCATCTTTAATATTAAACTATATTTGAATATAAATGTTGTTTAAAATATGAACATTAATAAGCTAATAAGGGAGAGATAGCCTTAGGGATAGAAAGGAATTTAATATTTTTCTGCGTAGAGATAGACTACGAGATAGAAAGAGATATATATTACCAAAAGCAGGGATAGAATAAGGGATAGGAAGAGGTAGATATCACCGGACTCAGGGATACAATGGTGGATAAAAAGAGATTCCCTTACTTCCAGCAGGGAATACTACAAAGTAACAAAATCGATTTAAGACCTTGTCATTCGGACATGTCGAAATAAGGTGAGAAATAAATGAAAATGATTACAGGCGCCATTTGATAAGAAAAGGGTTTGATAAGAAAAAACTTGACTCACCTCAACAGCCACCTTGGTGCAAAGCGTGCAAATCGATATCATCTCGTACAAGGACCACAATGCTCCGATGAGTACGTGCCATACTTGCAAATCTGATTTATTTCTAGGCTTATCGGCGCAGTAAGCGTAAACTTTATTTGTGACGTAAAACACTTCAAGGAAGAGACTCAATACTTCGAAGACTAAGTACGACTCGTAGAACTGTACTAGCTTCCTCCATACTCTAGAAATCGAGCGGTGTTGTACAGTGAAAATTCTGATGGAGTGAATTGTGCGAGCTTGCGACAGATCAGACTTTTTCATGTTGAGACATTGGTCGTTAATATTCTTGAAGAGTTGGAACGTCACGTAGGCGAATTTACAGAAAGATGAGTGCATCAGAAAGCAAAGGACTCTCAAGAAAAATGTGATTTCTACAAAGATTGAGACATCGCGTTTCTGGCTCTTGATAATGTAGAAAACACCTAGAAAGATGAGGCTAATCAGCTCTAGGAAGTAGAGTTTAAAGCTGTATAACCAGGAAGTGTGAGTTCTTTTCGTGGAAAATTCTTGAATATTCCTGTCGATCTTTACAACATCGTTTATAGCAGAGGTCAATAGGTTTCGGTCTCGAATGCCATTGATGAACACGGCGAACATCTTTATTACGTAAACAACCGTAAATGCAAGCCAGAGACAATGATTTAGTTTCCTCTTTGAATATGAGAATGTGCCGATAGCCTTTAGGACGTATTTTTGAATGGGTCCCATAATCATCGTCGCTTGAATGCTCCGAAGAACAAAAGTTGTCTTCGGGTATTCCGAGTTTTGCCAAAATAACGTGCCTAATCCACAAATCGCGTACACAAAAGCTGAAGTTCTCAAATGCCTTTTCAACGCATTATTCGCTCTTCTGACGCTAATGACCTTGAAGCAACACATACTGCAAAATCTGTTCGTGCTCAATCTTCAAATATTATTTTACATCTGATGAAACAAAAACTTATGCATAAGACATTCTGACACGTGTTGCTACGCTGAAAGCTTCTGCACGTTTGATGTATATTTTAGAATGCATTGTTATTTGTAAAAGATCGAAGATACCACCTTGGGTAGTAATCTACTGATTTTATCGAAAACTAGCCATCATGAAAAAGCAGAAAGTGCATTTTATTCTCACTACGGTAGCAATTTTGTACGACTCTACATCATTATTTTACTCCTCATGAGAAACTAGTTCAGCCACGTCAGTGGCATTAGCTTTATTTATATTGAATTCGTTTCGTGAAAGTGTCATGTAAATATAGAAGAAAGACTTTTACAGGGTCATGACACATTTCCTATGAAGGTGAAGTTCCACGTCTTAAAAACAAATCAATTTTTGTTCTATTTTCTTTCTTTCGTATTGCAAACTTCCTATTCCAAACGAATATGAATCTTTACTTCGGTTCGTGTAAAACTAATGGGAATGGTTGTCGATATTTAGATCGAAACGACCTTGGACAAGGTGGCTATGGAAATAAGAGGTAGAGGTCGGTTTGATTTACTTTGAAAATGCATTTGCACCAACTCTCAGGACAAAATGATTGCTGACGAGCGATCGGTTTATCGGAGGCGGATGAATGGAACGAAAGTCCCAGGAAGCTCATTTCGCCCTTCTCCGGACATAATAGGGATCTTCTCCAGCTAGCGTGTCCCAGGGGTTCGCTACCAATCCCGCCCAACAAAGCCCCGGGAATGGACTCAGCCAGTTCGGTGACACCTCCGCAGCCTGGCGTACTCCGGTTCCATTCCCATTCTTACGTTTCTTCGTGACTAAACCCAGCCACCTAACATATCTCGTGCCGATCCCTTGGGGACGTACCTCGCTCAAGAATACTTGCTCAGCGAACTTCCCGGAGCTTAAATAACTCCAAAACTTCTATCGAAGAAAATTAATATCTTCCTTTTTTTGACAATGCTCTCCAATTTGAAATTAACCACATTTCATCACATGTTTCTCATAGCTGATTTCATATTTATATTTAATGTTTAATTGAATTTGTTAAGATTGAGAAAAGTTTGAAATTAAATTAGAAATAAAAAGTAGATGGTGTCATATATTTCTGTAATTATAAAATCGAATGACTTTTCAAATCAGGAAGCGAAAGACAGGGCACCCTCGAGAGCACTGAACTACTTCTATCTTGTATACATTTACATATAATCAAAATTAATAATTGATCCGATACTCATTTAAATTGTATTACCATAAAATTCTATGAAAGTTCATTTTTTAAATAAATAATGTTTATTTTTTGTTACTTAAACTGGTGCATCTCGGAATTTGAAGAAATTTCAAGTTTTTCAAATTTTAATGGTTTTATATTAATTTGATTTTTATCATTCCATACTTTATCATTCAAAAACTTTAAAAAGAGAAGATTTAAAGCGTTTCTAAAAATTTCATGGGATTTTATTTAATCCTAGGGAATTTAATGTGATTTTATATTTAGGATTCGACTTAAGTTTCAGACGTCTACTATGAGACGATTTTTCAACATTCTCATTTTTCTTCATAGATTCTCACTAAAAAAGATTGTTTTATTTACAATAATTTTTCTATTGCAACAGGAACATTTTGGAAAAAATATTTTTAGTTGTTTTGATAAGAAATCTTTGATGACAAAAAAAATTCGTCTGAGAAGAAGTCTGAAACTTTAGCCCAATATATTTAAGAATATTTTAAGGATTTCAAGAGATTTTAAGTAATTTTACATACTTCCAAAGAATTTAACGGGATTTCAATACTTTTCAAACGATTTGCAAAGATGTTAAATTATTTACAGAAATTACGAGGTTTTCTGGGGTATTCTATACGGAATTTGAAAAGCATCTTTAAACTATTTTCGTTGGCAAAACGATTAGATTTAAAAATTATTTTACTGAGTATTTTAGGGTATTTTAAGTAATTTTAAGGACTTTTAAGAGATTAAACGAAATTTCATTGGATTTTCAAGAATTTTAAGGCATTTAATAAGATTTCGTGTGATTTTCAGAAATTTGAAGAGATCCTTTGAGTTATTAGGTTTTTACAGAATTTAAAAAAATTTTAAGAATTTTGGCGACTTTTAACAAAAATTTCATGAGATTTAAAATAATTTAGAGTAATATCAAGAACTTTTAGAGAATTTAAGAGTTCTTACAGATATTTATTGAATTTTAAGTAATTCATGGAATTTCATGGAATTCTAAGTAGTTTTAAGTGATTTGACCATATTTCGTGGAATCCTAAATAATTTCAAGGGATTTTATCATTTTTATGGGATATTAAGTAATTTTAAGGACTTTAAAGGTATTCAGGGGATTTTACGAAATTTCTAAGGATTTTCAGCAATTTTAAGATGTTTAATGAGACTTCATGGGATTTTGAGTAATTTTTATTAATTTGAAGGAATATAACGATAGTATGGAATTTTAAGTAGTTTAAAGTGATTTGACTACATTTTATAGAATCTTAAATAATTTTTTGGGATTTTACCATTGTTATGGGATATTAAGTAATATTAAGGACTTTGAAGGTATTCAAGGGATTTTACGAAATTTTGATGGATTTTCATCAATTTTAAGAGGTTTTATGATATTTAATTAATCGCGCGCGGATCATAGTTGCTAGTTTCTTTAAAAAAGCCTCAAGACTATAAAGTAACGCCTTGCAAAATTTTATTTTGATTAGACACTAACCCAGCTTAAAATTTGGGATAAATTCCACATTAATTTGGAATAAAATAATCCGAAAAGATTCGGAATTTAAAGGAAATCCATCCGCAGTTAATCCGGTTTCATCCGATTTCTGTCCACGAAATTTGTCTGCTTTCGAACAGATTTTATCTGGGATAAAGCTGGAATCCGAAATATGTCCGATTCAGTCGGAATTTTAAACGAAATACGGAATGAAATTATATTTACCATATTAAGTGAAATCTGGAATTCATCCGTTCTTGTCCGAATTTCATCAGAAATAATAACTTGATAAAATATCCGGATGACAAAAACCGGATGGCGTCCAGGATAATTTCGGAAAAATTTCGGAATCCGTATTTTTTTCGAAATTTTTAGCAGTAGGGAACTCAGCATCGACACATTGCGCGTTGATGTATTATCAATAATTACTGTCGTGCATTATAGATGCGCGCGCAATGTGTCAAGTTAGTATTAATGTGAGCTTCGCTGTCCTATTGTTACATCGCCTTCAGGTAGGAAGGCATGTTTCGATTGTTATTCGTTAGTCTTATTCTTCCTGTCCTCCAGCCATGAAGCTCTTAACAGCGCTCTACTTAGTTGTACTTTGTGTCAGCTTTTCTGAGCAGATATCAAATTATGGTCAATACTTTTATGCACTAAAAAAGAGAACACTTAAAAATAAAATACTGTTCCGAATTAGAATCAAAATTAATAAGTGTTTCATTGCAAAATTAATTTAATAAATGATATGTTAATTCTGCTTGCAGATAATTGCTCAAAGGACCAAATTGCGTTGATTGATCCGAAGATAAGGAATGGCTGCTACGGCGTTATTTGCCTCCCTCAAGAATTTGGAGGCAAGCAAGTAAGAGAGTAAGTAATTAACTGACAGAATAATATTTTTATACAAATTTATTTTCATTTGGAGAAATGTTGTTTTCTTATTTGATCTATGGCATGATTTTTGAAAGAATTCGATTCACGACCTATAGTTCAGATATATGCCAGTTCAGATGAATATCAGTCGATATATTTGTAACATTTAGAATATTTTAAAAATACAAGATACATTTTTTTATTAGTTGTGAGAAGATTAAGTGCCTGCCTGGAAGGCAAACTGGATATAAAAAACCAGACATGTCCAAGACTTTCCCTGCTTGCTGTGGTGCACCAATATGCGAATGATAATACTTAATTATTTAATATACTATATTTATAAGGAATCAAAAATTCTTTTAATATATGTAAAAATATTAAATATAAAACTGTGCTGAAAATGTTATAGTTGCTTATTTTTAGATAAACAGGAGATCAATTATAATACACTATTTATGCTACAATTAAAAAAATTAATGAGCTTTAGATACAAAAGAATGTAATATCTTATGAGACTAATAAGAAAAAATAATATAATGCGATAGCTTTAAGAAGAGTTTAAAGTCCTAACTATTTTTATTCTATTTGGTCAGTTTCGTTCAATCTCTCGTCGAGAAATGAAGATTATTACAGTTCTCTCTCTCCTCATATTTTATATAAACTTTTCTGAACAGAAAGCAAAATATGGTGAGTTTCTTTCTTAATTCGAATAAATAAGTAGGTAATAAAATTAATTTAATAAATGTATGCACACATAATGCGGAAATATTCTTGTAGTCAAATGTCCAGAAAATCACGAATCTGATCCTAAAGCAATAAATGGTTGTTATGAAATTCAATGCTCCTTCAACAAATACGGTAGTCTTCGTTTTAAAAATGAGTAAGTGTTTCATATTTGATAGGAAATTTGATTTAATATAAATTATTGAACTTATTCAACCTTTCAAATTTTGTCCATCTATTTCAGTTGTCCTGAAGTGGAATGTTCTCCAGGAACACAGATTGGTTACAAAGAACCTGACATTTTAAAAGAGTTTCCAGATTGTTGTGGTGAACCGATATGTAAAGCTGATATAATAATTTCAGGTTGAATTAATAAAAGTATATTATGCTTTACAATATTTTAAAGTATTTTTATAAAACACCTTCATCTCCTAATAATTTTTAGTTTTATCATATGTATATGGTTTTTTCTTGTAATAAAAGAGGAATTTTTTCCAAACATTAAACCATGACCTCATGTTTTAGATAAAAGATAAAAATTCGTAATTCAACTGTGTAAAATTTAGTGTGGAACTTCACTTAAATAATTCCCAACTTTCAGATTACATCAATTCCATTCATAAAGAAACACATTAATCACAAACCTTTGACCTATCATCGTATATATGCGATTGGGAGTGATTAAAATCTATGAATTTAAATCGTGATCAACATATTTACTTAATAACAAGTAAAAAACTAATGTCAGGGACAGACCTTTGATTCATATATATTTACCAAAATATTAATTTTACTATCTGCAGATATGGACAATTGTGTCGTGCATAATGTTGCTAATAATGAGTTTTATTATTTAGTTTGTATTTGGCATCCAGGCTACAAACATCAAAATGAAAATTCTTGCGCTTCTTTTTTTTCTGCTATTAATACAGGAAAAATTTATAATTTTCGTAAAATTACTTTTTCGGCTATAAGTATTCAAATAATCAAAACGAATTGTGGAAGATTTACTTTAAAAGGCAATAAGAACATTGGTTTAATACAATTGAAAAAATAAAATTTCAATAAAAAGGAAATTAAAGAGAAAATAATTATTATCCATTAGTTTAATGGATCTTTTGAACATTTTTTAATTAGCAGCAGCTCTAATGAGTCATTACCTAATTCCCATTGATCTTAAAAATATTTTTGTATCGGGCTGTTAAATTCAGGTGTTTAATACCTCTTTCAAAATTTGCTTACGCAAGGAATTAATTTTTGATTAAAATAAGAAATATTTCGCAAAAACTGTTATCAGTTAATCAATATTTATAAATATACAAATACCGATATTATTGCAACTTGTCAGGTTGTGCACGAGTAACCAGCTCAGTGACCTCTAAATGTTATTTTTAAAATCTATCAAAAATGGAATATGATACTTTCTCAGCTTACGATATATTTATTACCATCATTAGAAGAAAATAAACTACACCGAAAATGTCTTATAATTTATTTCATAATTACATAATTCAAATGATGAAATTTCATCATTTTATTATTAGTTTAACGCATATTTTAATAGTTAAGTTATCGATAAATATTATTTTTCCTGTACTTTAAGATTGTTTTTGTGTTTAATGACTTTTAATTATGTAAGGAACATCGTGTTTGAAACTATATATTTTATGGAAATATATTTTGGCTTCTGAAGGCCAAAGACATATGCTAATTAGAAAAGGCTGCCTCCAATAGAATTTAAAAAAATGTTATCCAGCTATAGCTTTTCGATAGTTATCTCTCAAATTTCAAACACGTATGAATATTCATAAGACAACCGGTGATAATATCACAACTTTTATGGAATTCATTATATACTATTAATGGTATCTTACCATGTTATGATAATACAATTTAAAAAAATAGGGAATTCCCCTCCACAGAGTTTGTTGTTTTTCCCATGATGGTCAAAGTACGTTTTTTAATGGTGACCTACTTGGAAGGAGTATATTAACTGTTGATCTAGCTCTCTTTCATCAGTTTTCTTCCAACAAGTGACCAAAATGAAATTCTTAGTAGTCCTCTCGATTTTCCTTCTCTGTGTGGGATTATCCCAACAGTCTGCATCGTTTGGTAAGTACACTTCATATTTGATTAAAGTGCCAGTGAACATTTTTGAAATTACTTTCTGATAAAATTAATTATTTCGTATATTGACTTGGATTTTACTTGAATTTGCAGCGGGTTGTGACGACAAACATCCTGTTGTTGCTGACAAAAAAGTATATTCTAACTTTGCAAGCCAGTGCGTGCATGTTATTTGCAAAGCCGACGGCAGTTTTCTACAGAAGGGGTAAGTCTATTTTAAGTTATAATAATTTATTATTATTCTCATCCTGCACTGGTTATTGCCTCAAATTTTGAATATATAAAAAAAACTTAAAAATTTGAATTAAAAACTGTGAAATTACGAAAAAAAAGACTTAAAACAATTATTTCAGTTTTACTGTTAAGTTAATAATAACAATGCACTACAATGTTTAGATGCCCGGAATTGAGATGTCCACCTGGAAAGGAAGCTGGCCAAAAAGACGTGGAAAAAATTAGCAAAGAGACATATCCTGCCTGTTGTGGAGGTCCAATCTGTGCACCATAAAAAAAATTATCATATAGAAGAGTTAACGCCACTGTAAAAATAATTCAAATTTTTTTATGTATATTACGTTTTAATAAAGCAGTATTTTAAAGCTACTTTAATATTTTTTATAAATTAATCTGGCAAAATCTGTTTGTCTCGTAAACGTTGTTTTTATTTTGTATTTTTTAAATTCTTTGCATAATACTTTACTATATTGTATGCCTTGTGAAAATAAAAGACACGTATTTTTTTGTTAAAAAAAAATAATTTATACGAAAAAACTATGATTAAAAACATGAATAATCATGAAATTTTCAGTGTGGGGACGCCTATGGTTTGGGTAAAATGCAACAAATAGCGTCATTTGTGAATTATATTCACTTATAGTACAGTAAAAATATATTGCTAAAGTTAAAATATGACAATAAGGAAATTTTTTGCAGAAATAAAAAAGGGTCAGAAGTGTCTATTGTTGTGGACGCAGGTAACTCTATTCTTGCTGTCGCATCTGTCGCCCTCTCTGTTTTCAGTAATAAATGTATAAAAAGCATTGCAACAAAAGCTTAGCTCTATTATTTAAATTATTTAAATTTTACTATGTGAAAAATTCTAAAGTGTGCTTTTTTGGACCTCCCTAATATATATATTATTAGATATATATAATTATATATATATATATATATGTCTAATATACACTCAATTAAATAATATTCAGGCAGACGCAATCCTTAACAGATAAGATATACTTGTTATTCTACACACTCGATAAATATGCAAAATACCTACTGAATAAGCTGCTAAATAATTACATACACTTATACAACAAAATTTTCGATTTGGAGATAAGGAGCATCTTATAAATACATTAATTTTTCCTCCATCCTGTGCAGTTGCAAATAAAACGAAGTTTTGAAAGCACATCACTATGAAGCTAGTAATTTTATTTTGTCTTGTTCTGTTGGTCTCTTTTTCAGAACAAAAAAATAAGTATGGTATGTTTTTACAATTCCACTAATTCTCACTTCCTTTGATAATTTTCTTGGTGAAAAATGGCTTCGTCCTGTAATTTAAAATATTATTAAAATTTCAAACAGGCCTTAATTTTATTAAACAATATTTTTCAATTTTTTAAAGTTAATTGTCCGCAAGGAGTAATCCCATTGCCTGATGATGAATCTTCCTGCAATGCTGTTACTTGTACTGCAACTGGAGATTTAACAGCTGTTACGTAAGTTTTTCAAAGCTGAACATAATTATGTACCATTTCAGATCTTTTATTAAAATAATTAAATATAATATCTTATTATTTATAGACAATATAATTTGCATTTGGCAAATAAATAAGTGCACACAAATATTTTCTGCCTTTAATTACTTCCTGATTGAAATATTTTGAGGTCACTTAAAAAAATACCAGGCACAAAAAAAAGTACAATAAGAATTTTTATTTCTAGATGCCCGGAATCAAGATGTCCACCTAGTCAGGTAGAACAAATAACACCAGGGGACAAGACACAAATTTATCCAGAATGTTGTGATAAAATCACTTGTTCATAAATTTTATTGTAAAAAAAGAGATTATTATAAAACATCGAATAGTTGAAAACAAGATGATTGAATTATTGAAATATTAAAGGAGAGTTTTCAAATTACTTCAGTAGTATTATTTTTAAAATAATATAATTATTTATTTTATTATTTTAACCAAACGTGACCCTTAAGAAGATTCTCAGATTCTTCAACATTCAGGAAAACAACTATTTAAAGTCAAAATACTTTGAATGACGTCTGTGAAAATATTTACATTATTTTAACTAGAATTAAGAGTTTTTAACATAATAAATGCATATAAAAAAGGCAGGAAATGCAGAAATCGAGAGAGAAATATTGAATAAGTCAAAGGAAGAGAGAGAGAGAGAGAGAAAGGGATGTTGAGTATATCTAACACATTTGCATCTCTCTACAGAGAATCCGCGGCTAAATATGCAACGCTCGTTACTCAGTACACCCAACGAGAAACGCAGAATCTCAACCTAGAAGCTAGAATATCATTTTATCCTCCTGACACGCACCGTGACGATGCATGTTAATTTGAAACAGGTTTAGAGATACCATTCGCAGAATACATTACAAACAAAAAGCGATTTCTTCGACAGATTAATCTTCTTACATTCTCATAAGAGAATGTAAGAAATAAAAATAAGAATGTAAACATTTGTGGAAAGTTGGACCCCCCCCCCAACCTAGTTTTTGTCAAGTGTCTACGTCTTGTGACCTCCTGAACCCGAAAAACATTTTTTACGAATTAGCAAAATTTTAAATCGAACGATTTTCAAAAAAATGTCCAAAAGTTGTGCTAATCTTATAGTGTATTCAACATTTAATTTAATATTTATTTTATTTTTTATTTTTATTATTTTTATTTAATTATTTTATTTCAATAACGCGAGATATAGAAAACCAGCTATGAAGTTTTATCAACTTCTGTGCTCATTCAATAATCACTTTTCTTCCTGGAATCAAACATAATTTGATCTCATCATCCATATTTTTAAATAAAATTTATTGATACTAGATTATTTGATTGTTTAGGACACAAGAACCCTTTAACTTGCTGACTATAATAGTCGAAAAATTAATTTTTGAAAAGTACAATTGACCATAACTTTTTTATTTTTCAATGATATGCATTAATATTATAATTCAATCGATTCGTCTCGACACAAGGAACCTTTTTTTCATCAGCTTTGAATTTTGATTATTTGAGAACTTTTAGTTGAAAAATCAATTTTATTGAAATTATAATAGTACATAAAACTTTTAAAATTAAATATTTTGTTAAACCCTTGTAAGAAATTCAACTCGGTATATAGTGGAATAGATATGCCCAATTTCATGAATTGATCTGCACATGTTCTCGAGATATTACAGGATCGTTAAAAATCGTGAAATAAATACACTCATACTCACACACGGATAATTTTTCAGGACATCATATTAGATATATATTCCCCTTGAAATATATTGAAAAAAACTTTTTTTTGGAAACTGAATTTTGTCACCACTACAAAGCTTCCTCTAGGAGGAAGCAAACATTTTATTTTCGCTCCAAAAAACTTCATATACGTGAAAATATTTTTAAAAATAATATGAAGCACCGAGCGCGAAACACGACGATCAAACATTTCAGAGCGTGACACCATATATTTTGGAGCGCGAAGCGCGACGAAGAAATCGCGCACGGTAGGCGCGATGATACTTGCGAGCGAAGCGAGCTACGCACGATGAGAATTTGCCCAGACTTTTTTGTTTTTTTTTTTAATAGGAGAATCTAGTATCCTTTAAAAGCACTATTCGCTACGATTTCTGTGCATACATTGAACACCTGCCAGAAAGCTCCGCAAAAGTCTAATAAAGCGGAAATTTGAATGGAAATCTCACGCCTCTTTTGTAATTCGTGTATTTTATTCGGAGATCTCGGTCTAACGAAAAAAGAACGCAGAGGAGCGGCATATGTCGCCCATTCGAGCTTGGCTTCCTTGCTTTTTTAGTAGCCGTCCGATTTGCATTGTAAATTTAACTGCAGAAAGCTTTTCTCTTCCTCTTTAGGGATTTTCGCAATGTGGTACAAATGAAACTTAGTATGTATGAGTAATCGAAGTAAAACAATATGAACTTTAGAACCGATTTCTTCAACGGCAGTGTTTTCACCTTTCAAGGATACTAACTTAGAACCCTGGATTTCAAGCCAATATGTATAAACATGATTGCCTGTACAGAAATTTAGGTGGGATTCTGGTGGGGACCTGGCCAGTTTTCCGTAGTTCTAGTGACCTCAAAACTGGCAAGGACCCGACAAGGCGCATCAGGCTTTCACTAGTAAATACCCCAAGTAGGGAAAACTGGTCAATACGTTCAAAATAAAACCATTCTTGGATTAATTATTTGTAATATTTTCTTACTTAACTAGTTAATTTTAAAAAGATCGAAATTTAAAAAAGAGATTCTCCCAATCCCGAAATCTGAAGCCACTATAGATTTCTATTTGCTGCCTGTACTTGAAAATCGAGATCAGAGCTATCAATTGATTTTAAGGAATTTAGAGCGATTACAAAAATTTCAGGGGAATGTTAAGATTTTAAAGTAATAAAAAAATGTTTAAAAATATATTTCAAGCGATTTTCAATGATATTATTATGGATTTGAATAGATTTTCAAAAGATTTGCAGTGTTTTTAAGGAATTTAAGGGGATTTCAACAGATTTAAAGTGATTTTAAAGAATTTTTTAAGAATTTTAGGAGAATTCAGATTAGTTTCAAGTAATTAAAACAGTTTGTAAAGTATTTTAAATGATTTTAAATGATATTTAAGAATTCTAATGGATTACAAAAGAACTCCAGAGAATTTTCAAGAACTTTCACAAGATTTAAAAAAACTTCAAGATATCTTAAAGGATTCCAAAAGAGTAATTGAAAATTTTGTAAACGATATTAAAAAATTCGAATGGTATGCAAAAGAACTTCCGAGAATTTTCAAGAGCTTTCACAAGATTTTAAAAATTTCAAGACATCTTAAGACATTTTAAAAGATTGGAAGAAATTTGAAGTGATTTTAGGGTATTGTACAAAATTGTAAAGACTTTCAAGATTCTCAAGTAATTTCAAAACATGAAAAATATTTTTAAATATGTTGAGATCATCGAAATTTAAGGGATTTTTAATGATACTAAAAAAATTCTAAGGATTTCAAATGAATACCAAAAAATGTAAGTGTTAAAACTTAAAACTTTAAAACTTTTTTGGAATACTCTAAAATCTTTTGAAATTAGATATCTTTGAGATTTTTTCAGAGTATTCCAAAAAAGTTCTAAAGTTTTAAGATTTTTAAGTAAATTAAGAAAAAAAAATGTTGTAAAGTCTTTATTTTTACCCGATGTTTGGGTTTGACGTGGAAAACTCTTCGATGCCCTGTTTCACTATTAACAATATCTCAGTTTTATTACATTATTTTAAGGTGGGAATACCATTGTAAGATTTGTATTAATCACATATTACTACTATGTATATCTTTTCCAGATAAATCTTTAATCATATTAAAATATTTTGATTAAAAGTAGAAATCTCGACCAGAGCCTCATCAGAACCCTATTTTAAATAGGGCTAAATGGATCAATTTCTGCACGGGTGAATGAATGATCCCAGAATTGAATTGCAATTAAATAGCGATTTTACCAGAGTGATTTACATATTAACTTTCTCATGCCTGAGTTATACAAAAATATAGGAATAAATATATCAGCACACAACACTGTCCATTGGAAATTAAATTCATCCACTCAATATTGAAATTGTTAACAATGAACAATTGAACATACTACTCTGATGAGAGCTTTACTTTGGGGGTTTAGTAATTAATTAGGATAATTCGTAGTTTAAATGAATAGAATTTAAACTGGAAGGTTCATTTTAACATTGAGAATTGACTTGGTAATACGGAGTCGTAATTTTTGGCAATTTAGAATTGTAATCAACGCATTACTTTCGCTAAACTCGGCACGGATCCGAAGAGGGATAATCCTTTCCGTTGAAATTCCCTGCGAAAACGTAGCTCTAATTTAATCGCGGCACAGAATTGTGTATTATTATACACGTTGGAGCTTATTCAATTCGTAACAAACGTATGGTCGAGTAAAATACACCTATATTCTTGCCGGGTGAGTGATTATGCTATAATTGGGTTGGCATGAAGTAAAGGCAATTGCGGTTGTTGCAAGCTATGTGGCGTACTCTGATGGTTTCGAGTCTCGTCGATATCTGTGAGTATTGCCACTCATATTCATTCAAAAAATTTAAATTATCAGTACAGACTTCTTGTTTGCAATATGTTTTTAATGGATTATCAAATATTCAGAAAAATCCTTAAAGTCTCCTAAAGAAGTTTAATGGCTCCCAAGTTGGAAAATCTTCTGCTTTGACTGTAAAATCTTTTGACATTCTGATTAAATTGATAAAAAGTTCCAAAATACTTGCTGGAGAATATTCAAATAAGAAGACTTCCTAAGCAATCGAATCGAAAGATTTTACTCTAAATATGAAAATAAAACTTTTTCCTCGGTTTTCCTCTTAGCAATATCACCAAGCAAGAGATGAAGTTCTTTCACAAGTGGGAATCTAATTTCCGCTAGGATAGTAATGCGGAAATTTAAAGCGAGACGAAGCAAACCAGCAATGGCGATTTTATGGAAATGCTTTGCATTACAAGAAGTATATTACTCTATACAAAGAAAACTAAATTGTATTTATCCGATTTTGTGTGCATAGCTTTAGAAACTTGTTAAACGATTTCTTTAGGTGAACCAGTTTTCAAGCAGCATTGCAATTTTCGAGCTGGATTTTCATCTTGACTTGTTGGACAAGTTTTATCAGCACATTTTTCAGAATTACCAGTTTCTTCAATTTTTTTAAAGCAGGCACCATCGCAATTACATTGGTAACGCACTATTCGAATTATATGCAAATCTCTAACGTTCGTAGAAGTATTCCCACAACTATCTCCCAGCTCTAGAAGTTCTTCACCATCATTGATGTTCAAAAAGAAGAAATTTGTGTTGTTCTTTCTAAGCACTTGGTCTGGTAATATAGCTTCTACTTTTGATTTTTCATCTTCTAGATTCTTCACAAGCTGCAAACCTTCCTGAAATATGAAAATTACCAACTGTTCTTTAATGGAACTTAAATAGTAAAAATTCTAAAACCTTTGTTTCTCTGCTCTCCGGATCCTCCTTCATCAATTTCCTCATCCTTATTTGAGCCTTTTTGCACGTATCACTTAATTCTTGGAATTTATTGTACACTCCAGTAGCAAGGTCACCATAGCCATACGCTCCAGCCACTTCAGTATTTCCCTCTTTGCCAGAAGAACTTCCTCCCAGAAACCAAACAACATATTCATTCAAAATTGGATACTGTTTACATCTTAGATACCAGTACATAGAAAAATATAATGCCAGCTCTTGATTCGGACCGCCTCGACCATGACCATCAGCAACATTGACGAAAGGTCGCCCTCCCATCAGTAGACACAAACCTAATCCCCATTTCTCCTTCGATGGAAAAATCTCCTTCACTTTTTCTTCTGAAAGAGATAGTATTGAGCTATCGATCATGGCCTTATAGAATTCCAGCTTTGATATCTTCCTCTCAACTGCTAGGATGATCAAGGATGCAAATTTTGCATACTGTCGACCCATCTTCTGTACTCTGCCTGTACAAGTGGGATTCACTTTGATTGGAACGTATCCCAATTGGAAGGCAGCTTTTGCCATACCCTCCTGAGCATCTGTTAGGCCGGCTATGATATGATAATCCACAAATTTAAATTTTCCATTCATGTTAACCATCTTGGTTTGCCCAGGTGGAGGAATTTCTTCAAAAATTTTTTTCATCATACCGGACATATTTTTATGTAGCTGATATTTATTCAAAATTGAGTTTGGTTCGTCGGTAAATGGCTCATAGACAGTTGGAGCTCCAGCTATTTCAGAGAGATTATCTCCAGGGACATCGGACATAATTATTGTAATTACCTTTGCTGGATATGCCAATCGTGCCAGTCCACCACCTATAATGAATAAAATTAAATGTTTCGGATTAATTATGTCATTTTTCTAAGAAAATTACCTCTTATTTGAGACAGTTTCTTCCTCAAGGTATTAATTTCTTCTCTACTGGCTTTCGCAGATTTCAGTTTCTCTAACAAATAGATTTTCTCTTTGATACCAATATTACCCTTCGGCAAACAAAGAAGAGCGTCAGTCCCTCCCGAAAGAATAACCACAAGAATGTCTTTTTTCTTCAGCTTCTTACAATACTCTGCTATTTTCTTATTAGCCTCCCAAGTTTTTCCATTTGGCTGTCCGTCCACGCCCACCTCAAAATATGAGATTTTTGTATCTAGTTTAGGATACCAGGATTGATAATTCCACATTTGAAAAATTGTTTTTTCAGGTACTACTAAGAATCCTTTCTTCATTTGCTGTCCTATTATCTTTTCCAAAGCAGCTCCAAGCATCACACTTTCTCTGCCCCAGCCAACCATGTGGACATTATTCTTTAATTTATACTTCACACTTCCAATAGTCATCTTATCCTTGCCATCAAATTTGATCTTTTCGTAAATAATTTTAGTAGCGTTTACTTTCTCCACACCGGCTTCAATAACTTTTTTCATTTCATTGCGAACCTGAAAAAATGTTGATCTTTATTGAAAGTTACTTTTTTTCTTTTCTTCTTGTATATACCTTCTCAATGAATAAATAATAACTAAAAATGAAGAAATTTAATTCATGTACTTACTTCAATCATTTGCTTCTCACTGAGAGATTTCTTTTGATTTCTGAACTGCTTCTCTTGTTCTTTGGCCTCCTTTTTTAAATCTGAATTCTTTACAATCAGTCTTCTTCTGAGTTTCTCCTCCAAGTCACGTTTTACCTCAACCATCCTTTCCTCTTTCTTTTTACTGATTGCGTTTAACCTCTCAGCCCTCTCCTCATCTTCAGTAATATCGATCTTTTTTCTTTTAGAGTGCTTTGATTCATTCTGCTTTCCTTTATGTTTTCGAATCATTTTGTTTGTTGTACTACTATTGATTATATGTTGGAATATATTGCATGGGAATAAAAACTACATTTTTGATTTAGTTTCTTAGATTCAGGATGCCATGATTGTTTGACAGATTTTTAGTCGTAACTGAGGTGTCACTTTTTTATAGAACATCTTTACTTGAAACATGTATACAAACTTATATATTATATAGACCGAATCCATTTCAAATCAGGGAGGCAGTGCAACTTCAAATCACAGAATCGGCCGCTAATGATATATTATTTTTCAAAGTAAATAAGGTGACACGTATTTTTCCATTTTGAAAGACAAATTATAGTTTAGCACCCATTAAACTCACATGATTTCTTCCTCATATGAGTCCCAATTCAGCAAAAAAGTTTTATAAAAAAAAAGGTGAGGTGTTTGAGAAAATCGACTTTGAATATTTTTATAAAAACTGCTACCGTTTTGTTAATTAATTTTGAATATCTTAATTAGATCAAAAGTTATACAGGTTTGTAAAAAAATATATGTTTTTTTGGAAAACAACCTTAAAAATTCAAATTGTCATAACTTCGTGAAACTTGATTTTTTTCAAACTGTAAAAAAAGGTGACAATATTTTCTCTAACAGTCAATATTTATATGAGATATGTAATTTTATCGATCATTAAAGTTAAGCAGTAATTGGCTTGGCTAATACTCGGATGGAGACTGTCGGACTATTTTCTTAATGATATGAGCTAATTAATGTTATAAATCAAAATACTTGTTTCAATTGTTTTCAAATTACTTAAAATACTATAATTTGTTTAAATACATCTATCAATAATTATTTATTAATTTGAATTTATTAAGGGTAGAAGCCATGTATTACTTTTCCGATCTCTACCTTACCGATATTTTTTTATCTGCAATGTTACTCCTGACAGCTTCTGACAGCTTCTGAATTTATTGAGGTATCAATTTGAAAATTTCTAAAATTAAAGTAACATATAGTACGTTTATCTTGTCCTAGATTTTTATTAAAATAAAAATAAAATTTTTTAAATAATTTGTTATTTATAAATGTAAATATTTATAGTACCAGATAAACGTACTTTAATACTTTAGCTTTAATTTTAGAAATCTTCAATTTGATATCTCAATAAATTCAGGAGTAACGTTGCAGAGAAAAAAATGTCGATAAGGTAGGGATCGAATAAGTAAAAGTTTTATAATTGAGATTTAAAAAATTAAACAATAAAATATTATTAAAAATTTATTTGAAAAATATTTATTTGAATAATTAAATTTAATAATTCATTAATAAAATTTATTTTAAAAATGCAGGACAAATTGTTGTTTAATCAAAGACATCTTGGTTTTAATGTTAGACATCTGGTTTAATGTTAGGATTCGATAAATAATTAAAGTTTCTTCGATTTTAGATACCGTAGTGCCATCCTTTGATATAAATTGCAATTTTTACTGGTCAACTCCGTCAACACTCTATTGCTGATGTTCTTACCAGCTCTTTGCCAGCTCTTACCATGGTGTGACCATTAAATAAGTTCAAGGTGTTTCTAAGAGAGGGATTGAGGGATACCAACAGTGACAGTTGTAGCGATCTACTATATGACGAAAGTGGCGCCTTCACCTTCATTACGGATTACGTCAGAAGTCAGAAAAAATTTGTTGACCGTGTTTGGTCACATTGTCAAGTCTCTGGAAATAAACCGCGTCACGAAGATTGTTTATCCATATTAATTAAAAATTCCACAAAAATGTCTCAAATGTCATTAGCAGAACAACCTCATCTTCAGCAAATCGACTTGACAAAATTAAGTCTTCAGCAACTCACGTTACTGAAACAGCAATTGGATCAGGAACTCACCGTCTTCCAAGACTCTTTACAAACTCTGAAAATTGCTCAGACCAAATTTCAGGAATCTGGATCATGTCTAGATAAAATTACACCAGAATCCAAAGGTAAGAAAATTTATATTTTCCTATAGATTTATTTCTAGTTCGTTTTTTCGTGATCTTTCATTCAAAGAATTCCATTTTTCAGGTTAGGATCGTGTTATAGCGTGCTCATTAAGGGCACATCGAATAAAACTTATTTGTGATTCTAATACTGGTGGACTTTTGCTTAGGGATATTAGAAAAATTCTCTTAAATTTTCATAAACAACATTTCTGCTGTCTTCGACACAAATCTTATTTAAACGTCAAACATTTTTTTATGAGATCTAAGTTACCAGAAAAAATAGTTCGAAACAATTGAATTAAAATGTGTATTTGTCAAACAATAATTTATCTTCTAGTTCACTTAAATAGAAGAAATTTTCCAAAAGTATTTGGCCAGATTATGGCTAAATTTGTTGGTGTGGGGGTTCTTCGAAGAATAAAAGTAAAAATTGCGAAACAGCTAATGTCAACCTTCCTTATATTTAATGTCTTCATGTTTTAATATATTAAAAATACAATTCGATTAACATATATTACACATTTGATGAAATAGACCATTTTTTTTAATGTCATGGAAGCTGATAAATTACTTTCTATATGTATATTTTATTAGGTGATCTGTTACTCAGATTCTCTATAATCGACAAATTACTATAAATAATACATTGTTACAAGCACTGATTAAAAATTATTAAATTATATGTAACATCACTACAGGAACGAAAATTAATTTATGATTGCAGGTAAAGAAATTTTGGTGCCCCTCACTGGTTCGATGTATGTCACTGGTCAGATGGGTGACACAGAAAGTGTTTTAGTTGACATCGGAACTGGCTACTTTGCGGAGAAGAACATCGAAGATGCTAAGACATATTTCCAAAATAGAGTCTCCTACGTCTCGGAACAGATGTTGAAGATCCAGCAGCTAGGTCTTGAGAAAAGTAAAATCAGAGAAGCAACTGTAGAAGTAATGGAAATGAAACTTCAAGCGATGGGGCCAAAAGATCTTGCGGAGCGAACATGAACAAAATGCTAACTTTATTTTTACGCTTTCAACGCACCTTTTATTCCGATATTGAAAATCGAGTTTGGTTGTGCCTCTCGAGTCATAGGATTTTGAATGAAGCTTTTGAAAAGTTTCAGCGAACTTCGTCTATTCACAGATAAGCATAAGGACAACTAATTTATCTAACAGTGGTTGATAGGATTAGGTTTTTGTTAAACTTATCTTTCTGTTGAAATATTGACTCTGAAATAGATGTATTGTCCTGTGATATCTTTTCACTTTTATTTTCATCTCATTTACAAAAAAATGTTGCCATTTTTACGCATTTAGTGTGATATACTCAAAATAAATTTTGTACTTTATAATCAGTGTCGTAATAATAATACGCGGTAAATATTCAATGCACATATACAAATTGTCTGAATAACTATGATTTCAAAACTACGTTACGATGTGTTCTATTATTGTTTAAATAATGCACATACCTACATTTCCTAAAATACACGAGTTACTTTTATTATGGTTCCGATTTAATTAATACTTGCGGCACGTGTTGAATGCTTTCATCAAGACATTTTTCATTAGAAAAATTTCATGATTGTACTCTGGCCACGTCACTCGTTTTTTTTCCTAATGATACAATTCAGAGGAAGATATCAGGAACGACGTGACTGGAATTTGGTAGAAAAGTTGACCTAAAGACTCAAAGAGTAACAATATCAATCATTGTTTTTAAAACCTATTAGGCGATAGCATTTTATTCCAGTGTTATTTAAAAATAATCCAAGTTTAACTTTTACGCTCTTAATTTATTTGTCAAAATCAAAAACTATCTCAAAGTTAATATTTGTTAAATATGAGTATTGCTATATCTTAAAACATTAGTATAAAAACATGAAGTTATTTTTAATTTTCACCTAACTTATTTTTTTTTTTTTAGAAAGCAGTAAAGAGTGTGATTTATACCATACTATCTTACATTCTTACATAATCCTCGTCTATATATACACTAATGCAGAACCGTGCATTAATGTCTTCCCACATTTCTCTTCCCTTTTACTACGACAATGCGATGTGCAATTTCATGTAATTTGTCTTTTGTTTTCACTAACATAATGCATAATGCATTGTTCGTTTAAAAAAAAAGGACAACAAAAGTAAAGATACATTCCTACATGTTTCATTACTAATAAAACATAATAGTTCTTTTTTAATTTAGCAGTAAAGACAACAGTTTATACTCTACTTTTAAATATCAAAGTACTTTTAGAAAATTCATGTATTCTTGAAAAATTGTTTACTCCTAGTAAAAAAATGAGGAAAAATGGTTAAGAGATGTGAAAAAGAAATAGACAGGGTTAACGAAGGTCAATCATTTATTTATAGTCATTGAACTGATATTCCATTCCAAACAATAACAATAATATTTTTTGAAAACTCGATAGGACGTTTTGCATTGGCCGTGCTGTGTCATCTGAGGTATCAAAGTAACAGTCAGAAGAATAAAAAACACCTTAGGCATATTTTCGAAATGATTCGTCAGTATGCATGTAACATTACTAATCTAATACATAATGACATATTATTTGGATTACAATTTTGTCACGCTGAGATGCTTGCTGACATATTGTTTACAAGTAGACGATCTTCTAAATTAGTATCCTATTTACACAAATTACGTTCGTCCAATACGCGTTTTTAACAAAAAGGTCCTCTTCTTGTTTTTTTGTGTCCTGCACACTCTCGTTTTTTCACTTTCGCTCATTCACGCAACTTTAAATTTTTTACAAACAATTTACTCTTTCAACCACGTCTTCACACTCAAACGCGTAAAACAAGTTGAAGATTATTGATGTTATCTTAGATCACACAACAGGAAACTGACTACCAACATGACGTAGGCCCATTCCCCTCTGCGATTGACTGCACTTCCTTTAACAGAGAAAAAACCACTTTAGTCATTTCAATTCATAAGGCTTAAATATAAGGTATTTGGTGAGGGCTAATTGTGAAACTTGCGGAAAAAAATTAAAAGGTTTTTTCTATACAATTTAAATTTAAATCTGGTATTATACCATAAACTGAGATATATCCGTCATAGAATTATATTTTTTACTCTTTTTATTGAACGTTGCTTCCTCATAAAGGAAGCTTTGTATTCGTAATAATATGCTTCATGTCTGACTATGAAATTCCTACTCCACTTGAAAAAACTCAAGAGAATTCAAGGCCAGTTTTTATTACATTTAATTTTCTATTTTTAAAAATTTCCATTACCAGATTAACAGGTCTTATCATTCCGACTAAAGGGAGGATTAAAGTAATAAACTTTTAAAAGAAGGTGAAATTATAATAATATAGAAATATCATCATATAAAAAAATTGATTAAAACTATTGTCACTTCAATTCTTATAAATTTTATTACAGAAAGTTTAAGTCTTTCCATTCAAATTTTAAATCAAGTGAAAATGCACTTGTTTAAGTTGTTTTACTATTAATTGATTTATATTTAGTATTTATAATTAATTTGATTTTAGAATATTTTTAGAAGCAAGTGAGAAAAACGAGTTTATGTATCAATACAATAAATTAGCGTGGACTAAATTACCAGTATAAGATGATTCCCGTGTACCCAATACGGAAGCCAATCTTGGACGTTCCTCTTCTAGAATAATTTCAGTATTTTCTTCATAAAGATGGAAGACAGCAGCATGGCATGCAATTAGTAACCTGCCGCTATTAAAGCTATCTGGTATAATTTCATAATCCAGTGTCGCAAAAGTTTTTTGTCTACTATCCACACTTATGTTCCTCGACACGTATTTATTCGTGATGCTGCTTGCTTTCACCTGCAACAGTAATTTTTTATGTTTAATTCTCACCAGTTCTATGGCGTTCTCTACTGAAAATACGGAAATCCTGCCTGAGGGTAGAGACTGAGTAGCTTCACTAGTTGAAGTTAGTTTCAACTGTGTTCGCTACTCGTCTGTACTCGTGTATCAAAAATCCAGCCCATGTGATATACGCCCTTTTTGACCTAAGTTACATGAGATAGAAAAAAGTGGACGAGTATAATCGAAAGATACATAGATAGGTATCCCTGCTGGAAGTAAACCGATTCAAACGGATAGAAAATTGTTATCCGATTTAATGAGCACTTTGCGTCCTTTTCAATCATGTTCTATCCTTCGTTAGATTTTGAAATCTTTATCCGCTTGAATATATTGCAATACAGATTCATCCGTTTTAATCCGTCTTCAACGAAAAATATTCTATCCTTATGTATCGTTTTTTATCCACCTTCTAGTAAAAATAATCTATCTATATGTTCGTCATAGTTAACGAGGAATTTCAAAGTAAGTCGCGGATAGACGAGGATAGGGTTGCGGATAGAGATTCATGGATTAAAACGAATAGAGAATACATTTTTTTGAGAAAGGATTAAAGAGGATGAAATATAAGTAGTTCGCGGATAGATAAGGATTGAGTTGCGGATAAAAAATGAAGGACTGAAATGTATAAGTATAAAAACGGATAGTAATAAGATTATTATTCAAGCGCATAGACGAATAGCCAACGGATCGGAAAGTATTAAAAAAGTATTCATACGGATACATGTGGATGGATTCCGTATTAAAACGGTTTCAATTTGTTTACTTTCAGCAGAACAGGCGAGAGATAGGAAGGAATAGAAAAGTGGAGATTGAAAGAGGTAAGAGCAAATTGTGATTGATAAGAAGATAGAAAGAGATAGACAGGAATAGGCGATGGATAGGAAGGAATGAAGAAGAAGAGATTGAAATTAGTATGAGCGAATGGTGATTGACAAGGTGAAATATGTAGACAGGAATAGGCGTGAGGTAAAAAGGGTTAGAGAAGTGGGGATTGAAAAAGATAGAAGCAATTTTAATTTAGAGGAAGGTAGACTGAATAAGCGAGAGATAGAAAAGGACATATTGGATATAGAAAGAAATAGATTGGATGAAAGAAGAGATAGAAAAGGATAGAAAACAGAAGATTCAGAGAGATATGGATATGGATTGATATGGCGATAAAAACAAATAGACATATATAGACAAAAAATAGAAAGAGATATATAGAAGTGAGGATTGACAGAGATAAAAGCGATTTTGATTGACAAGGAAACAGAGAGGTATAGGCGAGAGATAGAAGGAGATAGAAAGGGATACGATTTCTATCTCTTTACTTCCAATAGGGTCAAACTTTTTTTTTTAATCCAGTGTCCTACTCCAGCACAACTACTATAAGAATTAAATTTGATCCAAATAAATAATTTTCTCAGTGAAGTGTCTCAAAAACGACTTTTTTACAATTGATTTGAATATTATTACATATTTTGTAATTTATTTATGATGACCGAAGACTGTTTTTATCTATCTCGACATTGCCAGTGTTGGAAACCATACAAGGCTTCGCGCATTTAAATTCTCCCTAAGGGGCACAAAAGACCTTTGAAGCTATGATAATATATTCTTGAGAATTCTGCTTTTAACGTATTTATTAAATATCTGTTTTAAGTTAATTTAATAGCAAACTATGCTATGTGGGATCTCCATAAACTTGAGTTTGTTGTGGCATCCGATTAAAAGTCTACTGTGGCTCACTTTCTCATGGAATACAGGCATAAAGCGAAATAGTTTCTTGGATAATATAAACTAATTGTAAGTTATTGTGCTTTAAGTCTCGACATTGTTTTAATGGAGTTAATAATTCATAAAGAATTTTATCGAGAGAGGATCTTGTTCCAAAAACGAAAATTACTCTCATTGTGATCTAATTTTACAATAGCTTCAAACAGAATTTATATTTCAGTAGAAAAGGCCATTTATGATGAGGCAATAAAAGTAGTTTCTCCATAAACAGGTAGAGAATATTCCATAATAGAATCTCCATTAATTATAAACACATTTTCCTTTACTACCTTCCTAAATATATATACCATATAAATATATATATATATATATATATTTAAACAGATTTTCAATTTGTAATTTAAAGTTTCAGACTTAATATAATAGAAAAATACATAGATTCAATACGAAATTTGTAATCTTACTTCGTCATCTGCTACTAAAATAATTCTGATAATATTATATCTTTCATGTCTCTCCGAAATAAGAATTATTAGCTGATATTTGCATATTTAATCTATAAGATGCTATACTCAGTATCCACCCACAAGCTTCCTTAATCGAAAGAATGTTTCAAATGTTACTCTATAACTGGACTCACTATCTATAAAAAGCATAAAAATATCTATTAAACATCCACCATATCATCCATATAAGCGACAAGTGAGTCATAAAATTTTTAGCAGCTTTGATAAGACGGGATCCGAAACCTGAAACTATACAGCAGCTGACGCATTTGAAATGTTCGACGTGAGACTTGTACGAGTTTCAGTTCGTTAATAGCCTACTAGATTGCTATAGGTGTGCAAAGAACCAATTAACTGGAAATCTCGAGATAGGAACGTTTTGCTCGGTCGTTTGCTCTCCGGGATAGGATCTTATGTACTTCCCGCCTCTCACAATCATGCGGCAACTCTTTACAGGACGTAATTTGCGGGACATTCGGTTCAAGTTCTAAGTATATGCGTATAATCTGACGCCTGAGATTCTCTACTACTCACACGTTTCGTCACGCTTTTATACGCTATTCGTGAGAAATCGTTATTTTCAATTTGCACCTTCTACATATCGTTTCTCACACAAGCTGCACCCATCACTGTACTAATATTTTACATATTATAATTTTATTCATTTCATTTTTAGGTAACCATACACCTGTACAGATTATTCACCTTATCTTACTTTAAGACGACACTGGAAGCGTTGACGGATATCAACTTAATAGGATTATATTTAGTTATCATATCACATCCAGTTAAAAACCACCTACATCTTTGATAAAGATGTAGTTGGATTAATTTTTACTGTCGTGACTAGAGGACTGAATATTTAAATTATTTAATCAACATGTTTATAAAACTGAGTATTTTCAGTACACCACTTTTTCCCTCATCCTCAAACAACACCTATGGGACAATGAATTTTTTTCCATCCTCTGGGAGTTAATCATGCAACTTCCCCATTTTCCCATTTCCTCATTATTTTTAAATTGTCACGGCACGATACGATTGAAGTTTGAAACTTGAACACTCTGAAAAAAGTTTGTTTGAACCAAACAATTTCTTTGATACAGAGTCAACGAACAAATTTCTTTCAATTGAACAAAGCTCGTTTGATTCAAAGAAATTTGCTTTTAATTATAACATTTGTAGTGAATTCTATTCTTATTTCCATAAAACCAAAAATATCTTATTTCAAATATATTCAATGCATTTTAATACAAGCTCGAAATTATGATTCCTATAACTTATTAAAGTGAACTAACTCGATCATGTTTATCTTATAAGTTTTAATTAATTTCTACTGCTATTGAATAACAAAATATAAAACACATAAATTAAATGCATTACTGAATTCAAATGCTGAAGTATTATATTCGTATTATGTTTAATTGCAGGCATTCACACTTTTAATCGCGAACAATGAGAAAATAGGAAAGTTACTTTGAGCTACCCCTGGACCGAATTTCCAAGTTATTTCATTTAATTATTTGACAAAAAAAAAATATTTCAATCTTTGCAATCGCTAAGTGATCTTTCCTATACAGAAATTTTGATCGGATTCTGATGAGGTCCTGGATAGTTTTCCTTAATACTAGTTTTCCTAATACTATTCTAGATTCATTATTTGTAATATTTGATTATTTAACTAGTTAATTTTTCTGAAAACATAAATTTTAAGAAATCTTTTAAAGGATTTCAAAATAATTCACAAGAGTGTCAGGATTTTAGAGTAATATAATTTTATTCAGTATTTTAAAGGATTTTAAGAAATTATATAAGATTTCAAAGTTATCAAGATTTCCTAAATGATTTTAAGAGAATTTTAATTGATTTCAAAGAATTATTAAAGAAAATTTGAAAAGCTTTCAAGTGATTTTAGGGAATTTAAAGGGTTTTCAAGATGTTAATAGAGATTTTAACTGATTTCAAGAAATTAAAAGCGATTTCGAGATATTTCAAGTTAATTTACAGAGTTTTTAAGGAATTTCAAAAAAATTCAAACTGGATGCAGGATTTTCAATTATTAATAAATATTTGTAAATATTCTAAAGAATTTTAAAAGATATTAAACTTGTCCATGTTATTCTCAACAATATAAAAAGTAGTTGATTTTTAAATATATAAATATAACCATCTTTTGTATTTTCGTAAATAACTACCAAAATTTCGGAAATTCCCTATTTTAACACGATTATTTGTTTTGATGCGGAAAAGTCTTCTTTGCCCTGTTTCATTATCATCAATATCTCAGTAAGAATACCAATGTAAGATGGGTATTATTTAGATATTACTACTATATTATTAAGCCATAAATGTCTAATTGTATAAAATTATTTTGATTCAAAATAGAAATCCCGACCAGGCCTCGACCATTTGGCAATATCTGCATGGATTAACGATGATAGAAACGAATGGTGGCAGCACTTTTCAGCAGGAATCATCCATAGTGTTGGGTAAGTTACTTTTTTTGAGTAACTAGTTAAAAGTACGTTTCTTGAAACTATAACTATAGTTAAATTTACTAGATAAAGTAAGATAAAGTAACTTCAAGTTACCTAAAAAATTATGGTAATTTTGTTTGTTCCTTAATCTTTTAATTTAAAAATAAAAATATTAATAATTCATCATAATATTATTTTTATAAAAACAGGGATTAGTTTAGTAAATAAAAAAGTAGACATATATTTCGTGAGTTGAGTCATTACCACAAGTTACTTTTTAAAAACTAATTAAGCTACCCTGAAAGTAACAAATAACGTAACTTTTTACCAATTACCTAAAACTGAATCATACTGAATTTAAGAAGGAGGACATTGAATGACGAAACTTTTGAACAATGGATAATGTTAAAAAGAAACCAGGAATACTGCATATTTCTAATATTTGTAGAATATAAAAGTAACGAAAAAAGTAACTAAGAAAAAGTTACATTTTAAAATGTTACGGTAACGGTAATGAGTTCCTTTTAAAGAGTAACTTACCCATCACTGACTTTATTTAAATAAAAATAAAATGCTCTAGTTTATTTGTATTATGGATGTTTGCTCTGAATTTAATTATAAAAAAATGATAAAGTTCTGAAAGTCTGACTCGAGTGGGCGTAAAGCGACGATAAGAGAGACAAAAGTGCTTCTGGCAAGCGCTTAATAATTTTCCATAGTGCGGCTAGCAATAACGGCTTTTGCTAATGCATTCCCCGAGCGAAGTGGATTCGCCTGTATTGCTCCTCTTCGCCCTCCTATATCCCTCAACCCTCTTCTTCCATGGTTGCACTCCAAGTACACTTTCGTGAGGATTGATTTCATATTTCTCGGGAATAAGTATGCAAATCACGATGTATCGCCGGAAAATCTACTTCCTCAGCGACATTCCTTCTGACGCGCCAGCTCGACCGAGTTATTTCCATTATGCAAAGTCTTACCGGCGAGATCACTGGCTTCCTTGTCATCAATGTTATATAATTGCTAACAAATGATTCAGTTTAGTGGTCTGATGAGAAAAGCTTTTTTTCATTTTCTGTATCGAGCGTTACGGATTTTTACATATTCGACGTGGTAAAAGGCTCTTTAACCGTACAAAATTGACGTAAACATCAGCTGCTACTCTTAACCACATATTTTATGCAAAAAGAAAGTAATGATGCTTTTGCGTTCGCTTTCAAGATTTGTTTTTGTATAAGCTGTGACATAAAATACATGACTGAATTTAAGTATCAAAACTGTTTTCGTTTAATAATAACAAAATTTGGTAACTATGAGGAGTTAAAAATCAATTACAGCATTCTCAATTTGTTTATGAAAAACTGATAATTAACTCGAAAATTTCACGCGAATGGAAACCGAACAAGATTGCAATATAATTAAGATTATCTATAGATATTATTGTGGGATTAAACAGGTGATTTCAAAATAACACAATGAACAAAGTAAAGGAATTTATTTAATTACACTACATATA
>JAUESI010000018.1:7369065-7386762 GCA_032275145.1 Synergus laeviventris | reverse complement strand
ATATATATAATATATTTGTAATATTTATATTTTATCCTATCTTATTTTAAAAGCTTGAAACTTTAAATTCAGTAATTATGCACTTAAAACATTTTTTTAATTACAATTTTTTACTCTGTTTTTCTTTTGGAATTCAAGAATAAAAATATGTATATTGAGTACTAAGACACCTTGTAGATATGTAGTTCAACAAAATTTATAAATTTTCAAAGAAAACTTATTTTATTTAGACACGCTCATTATTCTCAAGACATAAGTTCACAATAGAAGGGGGAAAAATGATTTTAAAAAAGGACTTAAAGCATAATTTAAAACATGTGGACCTGAATCGAGTAGTTCAGAGTTTACGTAGAGGAATCTGAGCTTAATGTGCCAATAGCTATGGGTCTGTCAGTGAACCTCAGTAAACTTTACTTTACCCCTCCTCTAAGATTTCTCATTATACGCTTTGCCAAGAGATTTCGGCTAAAGACGGTCTCTAGTGCCGTAATTTAACGTACGATTGGAACCCTGTACGACCAAATCCTTTTCCAGTTCAATGACTTCGCTTCCCATCCGTTATCGCTTTAGCAGTAGACAAGATAATTGCGTGGACTCCAAGATGTCCTTTGTAAGGAGCATTAATCGGAAGGTCTTTACAATCACAATCTATTACAGATGTGTAATGGCATTACCTAATTACATTCATCCCATAAAATTAAAGTCTCCTTGTTAAAAAAATAGATAGATACTCAGTTTTTTTATTGAATTATACAGGAAGGGACAGGAAAGGAAAGATCGAAGGAATTTCTATCCTATTATTTCATTTAATATTATTGTAACATTAATTTAAATTTTATATTTAAAAATTGTATACATAAACACACTTACGTCGACTTTTGCTCCAAGCGGTAGAAACACTTTCATGGGTGGCATTTCTTTTGGAATGTATCTGTAGAACTCTTTTGCTCCCTTGTACCATTTAACTGTATACAATGGAAGATCGCCTAAGTTGTATAGACATGTCATATTGACTGTCGAATTTTCAGCAACAGCTGCGGGAACTCGAATCGTCACGTCTATTAATCCTTGCACCCCTACAAAAAAAGAAAGACACATTGAATTTTAAGAAATAGATTAAAAATATTTGTTCATATTTTCATCATGGTGTACAAGATATTTCAGGATATTCCAATGACTTCAGAAGATTTCAAGAAAATTCAAATGAAGTGACGTGACTTCCAGTGACTTCAGAATTATTCCAGAATTCACATGATTTCAAGTGACTTTAGCAGAAGAATTCAGTAATTTCTATAATTTTCAATAAGTTACTTCAAAAGAATTTAAGAAATTAAAAATTACTTCATGTGAATTCACGTGATTTCCAGTTAATTCAGAAGCATTCAAGTGACTTTAGGAGGAGAATTCAATAATTTCTAGAAATTTCAATAAGTTACTTCAAAAGAATTTAAGAAATTAAAAATTACTTCAAGTGAATTCACGTGACTTCAAGTGACTTCAGTAGTATAGATCCTTTCAAAGAACTTCAAGTAAGCAGGACTTCTTCAGCAGGAGAATTCAATGATTTCAAGAAATTTCAATTGACCTCAGAATTATTCCAGAAATTTCAAACGACTTCAAGTGAATTCACGTGACTTCCAGTGACTTCAAGTGACTTTAGCAAGAGAATTCAATGATTTCAAGAAATTTCAAGTTACTTCAAATGACTTCAGATATTTCAGAAAAATTCAGGAGATTTCAGTGGAAGTGTATGGTAAACAGTCAGTAAAATATATACGAGATATTTTTATGAAGTATTATGGTATATTTCTTATCGGCAGTGAAAAAAGATAATCTGTATAAATTCACAACATTTACTTATGTTAGCTACTATTTTAATTTCAATTTCCGTAGTTGTACAGCTTAATCGAACATTTTGCATGAGACAATGATTTCCCACGAGTAGCAAAGACAAGTTAATCTGATGAGCAGGACTCTGGTATCTCAAGTAGATTCAGTTTTAACATAATCTGCGCATGAAATGGCAAGCTGAGGATTACGTCCTCGGGCGTGAGGAAACAAGCAAACGAGGGAGTTAAAGTTTATTGTTAATGACGGTTCTCTAATTAGGGAGAACAATGCACTGCGATTTGTATCAGTTGTATGGATTATAGTCCGACTAGTAATTAATAATAATAAGTTTCAGCAAGACGTAATGAATTTCTCAAATTTTTAAAATCAGTGCACTCATTCTTCTTAAGTGATCACTTATTTAAAATTTTAATTTATCAACTTTGTAATACTAAAATTTTCATCAGGACAACTGGTATCTTGAATACAGTATCTAAAATTTGGATTCTTTAAGGAAAGAAAATAAATTATTAGAGAGATCACAGCAAGTAATTATAAATTACGTATTATCTAACTAGAATATAGTCGATATTGTATACCGTTAATGATGAAAAACGAAGGTTTTTAGTAATTAAATTGGGAGATCAAATTCCCATTAACCAATAATCGATTGAAAGTGAACATTACGTAGGTCAATCAAACAAATATGTGAAATAAAAATAATTTAGCATAATGAGAATAAAAATAGATACAGTATTAAATATCGAGCTGTTATCTATAGCCAGAGAACGTTTGAAAATTTTTATTCAAAATAGTCTCATGGTTATAACTTTCATTTCAATAAAACCCTTTAACTCTTTTTTTTCTGCAGCCAAACATGGATATTGAAACCTGTTTAATAAAATCCTGGGAATTCTCATCCAATAAACTATTTGTCAGAAAAAATATATTATCTGCAAAAAGGGCAATTAAAAATATTACTTAATCCTAAGCTCTAGTTCAATAAAGTATATGTTGTTAATCTTAGAATATGGTAATGATTTGACATTTCGGTGCAGTCACGTGAAAGTCATCTGCAATTTTTACGACCCATGAAAAGAGAAGATTATAGATAAGTATAGACAATTTTAAAGTACTAAGAACAATTAAAGTAAAATAACGGAAGCAGGTTCGTATGAAGTTGATGGTAGCGCTAATTAGCTGCGCTGCTAGTATAGCCAGTTTGCAATATTTGCACCAGAGACCTGTTTCGATAACAGAAATCAAAGCCCCCATAATTTTATAGTTATTGACAATAAATGACTTCTGTTATCGCAATAGATACGTATTTATGTACATATTTAAATTACACAAATGATCGTAGGAAAAACTTCTAGTTTCCAAATACTGTTGCTAAGTTAAAGTTCCTTTTCCTCGATATTTGTGCCACAGTTTGCACATTAAAGCGAGACATCATACATTGGATTACCATGAGTCTTTGTGCACGGATCCTGGTTACTCAAGGGAACGGGCGCAGCTGCATTTTACCAGAACTCGTTACACAGATTCGAACTTTGACTTGATGTAATGGAGACAGTAGTAATTAGTGAATGCGGTAAATTGAATGTATTCATCGTGAAGATTGAACTGGGGATTATAATTTAGATTAAGCATGTGAAACTACTTTTTTAATTTTCAAATAAAATGAAACGTCTTTGTAAATAGAATAAACGTGAAAGATAAAAGATAAAACTATAAAATGAGATTAAATTTCAAATCCACTAGTCTAAACTAACAAATACTAGATCGGGAGGGGGGAGGGGGGTGTCCAAAATTATAAAACTTATATATGGTATAAGAAAATCAATTAACAGCGATTTATTCAAATTTACAATACAAAAGGGAAAATTAATTTAAAAATTAGGAGTTTCATCAGATAAAGTTAAATAATATAATAATGTCGAAATGGTATGCCAGGGGTTTTAAAAAATTTTTAATGATATGGTAAACAATGTGGTAAGCAACTGGAAAGGTTCTAAATTATAATTTATAATAAAATAAGAAAAATGACATAAAATAAAATAATAACACGAAGAAAATGAAACAGAAGAGAGAGTAGTGCCGAATCTGCAACATTACAAGCATTCTTTTCCCCGGTTATCTGAAATTAGTATATGTGCACTTTGATGTGCCTTTTATCAAAACGAGGGTGAGATAAGTTGATTTAAAAAATCAAAAAATCAATACAGACATTAAAAAAAATTTCTATAATAAGGACAGTGCAGACTACTGGAAAAAGCAAATAGAAAGTCAGTACAGGTTACGGAGAAGAAGTAAAGTGGCCCATAAGAGCCACTGATGATAAAATTATACGATAAGAAGACTATTATAATTATTTCAATGTATACCTATGCTTCAACTTACTTTTTGACATAGAATTAACGACTAATTGCGGGACATTATGCACAGCTATTCATATAACATATATGTATGTCAGAGAAATTAAGATAAGTAGTTTTAAAAACCAAAACTATCGTTCCATTTATTCTCATCGCATTAATTCATTTAATTTATAGACATTTAACATCGATTAAAGTATAAAGATAAGTACAACATTTTCTTCTAGCTTATGTAAATATTATCGATTACAAAGTGAAAAATCTACTTTACAAACTTATATTTTCAAGCACCAGTTAATGTTGGAAATGTGTAATTACGTCAAATTTATAGTTATAATATTAATTTTTTTTAATTTCGAAATTTATTCAATATTATTTCAGCGAAGAACAAATTGAAAAAATTTAACCCGGATTTATTCCTTTAGTATGGTTGTTTTGAAGCGCAATTTTAAAATGAAAAGTAATATTTTTTCACTCAATATCAACCAATTAAATCAACACTTGTGTTACGAAATGAGAACTCGTATTGGATAACTAAAAATAGATAAAAATCGTTGGGTTTAACACTGGATACGTTGAAAAACGAGTAACTCTGAAAATTGATGCCTAAATAAAAACCCTTAATGGAGAAAAACGTTGAAAATTGTGAATTTACTGTTTGCGCTATATTCAGGCATCACTAATTCATTCATGGGAAATAAAAAACCCTGAAATTACAATTCGGATTTCACGAGCAAAGAGTCAGATTTACTTCACGATATTTATCGCATACAATTGTAAATATCGATATATCGTTAATACAATTATTGCGCAATGAAATATGAAACTAAACAAATTGTAGTCATCGCAACAAAAACGTTTTGTTATACAGTTTTGGTTGTCTCCAGAAAATTCTGAATTTTGAATCAGAGAAGAAGGCATTGAAAGGAATGAATTTTTATTGACAGCGAGATAGAAATGAATTATTAAATGACTCAGGCAAACCAACGAATTTGGTTAGGCCATAAAAATAGTCCCAACAAAAAAATGTTGTTGGTCAAGCCAAACTGTTTTCTCAGTAAGAATTTTCTGACGATCCCTTTGATAAACAATTATTCAAAATATTTTAAGTATTTTTACCCCATTTTCGTACAGCAATTCTGTTAATGACTACCCTCACGCGTGACACGATTCGCTTGCTTCTGTGCACAACTACTATATATTGCTTCTATAATGCGTATGCGGAAACACATCGCATTTCCACCGCGATGAAACTCGTGCCGACGCAAAAGTGTTGTATTTTCAATAGAGCGGAAGCCCATTTTCGCGGTCTTGTAGGGAAAATTTCCCCACCTATATTTTTTTTACTCCTTTTACGCGAAACAATAAAAGCTTCTAACGTTCAAGCGGATGAGTTTTTCATTTGGTTGAGTTTTGAATGAAGAAACGGATTTCTTTTCAAAGCCCCAGCTTTTTACGCCTTTGGTTTTTTTTCTCTTTCTAGTTCCCGGTCATGAGAGAAGTTACCATAGGCGTATATAACGAGAGGAAAACTTTTTAGAATTCCTTCCTTAGATTTCATCACACTAATAGAAGATTAATTAAGCCGAATCGAAATTCACAAATTGGGTTCTGCATCCCTTGAATAATAGATTTTCACTCAAAACCTGATGGTATTTACAGTATTTACACGTTTCAAGCCATTCAATAAATACTATCTGCGCGAGTAATTATTTGTTGAAGTTAATTACACATATGCCGTGAAATCGTTATTGTTATACTGCTAAATATAAATTTCTGAATAGAAGTTATAATTTTGTTCTCTCTATAGAAATTTAAGAGTTCAGTGGGTTTAACTCTAGCATCCGCCCATTAGAAAAATTCTGTAGCATCCAAAGATTACAGGCCAGCGTATTTTAAGCTGTAAGTGTGAAAGTAAACTAAACTTTGACCATTAAAAATACTGGAAGTAGCGCTAAACTACGAAAGACATTAAACTTGAAAGTTCTATAGATTTTCCCGTATATTTAATGCTTTATGTTGAGGAAGTTGAAAGATATAAAAAGAAAATGTAATTAAACTTTCTGAAACCTATTATTTTACGAATGTGCCCTTGCAGAAATTTGGATGGGATTCTGGTGGGGCCCTGGCCAGTTTGCCGTAGTTCTAGTGCAGTCTTGACCTCAAAACTGGCCAGGGCCCCACAAGGCTCATCACGCTTTCATTAGTAAATACCCCATCAAATTTATAAAACTATTCTTGGATTAATTAAAATCCGAATCTAGAAAACAGGGAGTATTAAACCGATAAAAGATTCTCGCAATCCCGAAATGTGAAGCCGCAATCTCTTTTCACCCATTGGTTGGATTTCTATTCGCTGCCTGAAATTGAAAATTGAAATCGGAGCTGCCAATTGATTTTAAGAAATTTAAAGTGATTTAAAAAAGTTTTAAAAATACTTTAGGGGAATTTTAAGATTTTAAGGTAATATAAAATTTTTCTTAATATTTTAAGGGATTTTCAATAATATTAATGAATTTTAAAGAATTTTCAAAAGATTTAGGTACAGTGATTTTAAGAAATTTGAAGGGACTTCAAGAGATTTCAAGTGATTCTATAGGGAATTAAAATTATTTCAAGAAAATTTACAAGATTACAGAGATATCAATATTTTTAAAGGACTTCAAGAGATTTTAAGTGATTTTAAAGGATTTGGAGCGATTTCAATAGATTTAAGCGATTTTAAAGAATTTTAGAAGGATTCAGATGAGTTTGAAGTAATTTAAAAATTGTTTATAGTATTTTAAAGAATCTTAAAGGATATTAAAGAATTCTAATAGATTTTAAAAGAACTCCAGAGTGATTACAAGGTATTATTTAAAAAATTTTAATACTTTCAAGATTCTCAAGTAATTTCCAACATAAAAAATATTTTTAGATTGTTTAAAATCTATTAAATCTCTTGAAAATTTTTGAGGTTTATTGAATCCATAGAAGTCATGTGCAATCTTTTGAATTCGCTTTAAATCTCTTGAATTTTATTGAAATCTTTAGAAATAATTTTAAATGCTTTTTAATTTCTTTTAAGTCTTCTAAAGAATATTTTTAAATCTGTTGAGATCGTCGAAATTTAAGAGATTTTTAGTGATAATAAAAAATTTCAAAGTATTTAAAATAAATACCAAAAAATGTAAGGATTTATATAAAATGTCAAAGTTATCAAGATATCTGAAAGAATTTCAAGAGATTTCAAACTATATCGTTGCCCGATAAATGTCTAATTATATAAAAATATTTTCATTGAAAATAGAAATCCCGACCAGGGCTTCGTTACCACCCTATTTTAAACAAGGCTATAAAATGGGTCAATTTCTACACGGGTATAGGTGCCCAAAATAATTAAAATCATTGAGTGAGTTAATTTTCTATCTGTCACAAATAAAACATATATTATTATACAGATGAGGATTTGAAAAATATAAAACTTCTGTTTGTTAACATGAAATATAGTGGTACTTTATGTTTACCTATAGAAAAACCTGGAAAACCTCTCTAACGCTAGAGGTGTGATGACTCTAAAAATTCCATGAAAAAGTGTCCTTGCACACTTTAATTGAAAAAAATACTCCTTTTAAAGAATAAAATTTCCTCTATCATTTATGAAAATCTTCCAATAAAATTTCTGCAAAATATAGATCATTACTGCACAGTATGAATATATTCGGATTATGCAAAGGTCCAAAAATATAAAAGCCGTTCTATTTTGAATGGTTAAGCCTATCAGTTGCAGCATCATCACTGTGCATGAATAACGGGCAACGAGTTTGAATTCCTCTTAGGATCTGTTTTTCTAGGTGGATTAAAGGTTAACCGAGCTGCTCCAGAGGTAGAACTTTTCGACCTCGCTCATCGCTTTTCCGGTTTTCGCCGTACTTTATGGGATTTTCTAGAATGCATTACGGCAGTAGATGTGAATTTCGCGGATTTGCGTTTTGGTTTCATGGACGAATGCACGTACGACCTCCTCCTGTCAAGCAAAGGATCTTTGGCATTGCGCTTCTAAATTGACAACGTGGAAAAGCGGATATCCGTTACTTTGCATGGCACTACAATCGCCGAGGTTGGAATTTATTCCCCGTACGAGGTTGCAGTTCAGCATGCGGGCTGTCGATTCTTCGAAATTCTCCAAGGAACTCGTGCTCCAAACATAAATGTGCAGGAAGCGGTAACCAAAGAAGAGGGGTGTGGTTGCTAAAGAAAAAAATTGAAGCGGAAGTAGGAAAAAGAGAAAGCGTGCCGAGAGACTCCTATCTTGTCTAGTTCAATCTCACTCTTTTACAATCCCCCAAACCATTCGAAGATACCGCGAAAAGCTCCGCGCTTAGCAGAACCGCTTTGGTAAAGCTTAACTTCGAAAGTATGTGGAGCATGTTCGTGTACAGCTGTGATTTACTAGCGTCGTGGGGTACCAGCATCCCCTGCCACTAGTAGAGAAGAAAATTCGTCGGTTCCTCGCCACACATCACCAACGTGAGTCGTCGATTTGTGTCTATACTATACATCTATATTGAAGCCTTAAAGTATACGGTGATTGCAGTCAGCATACCCAGCTGTTTCACCCTGAGAGCTTTTATGCTCGTTCACGCTTTTCTCATTCTTTCTGCAAAAGTGATTCAATCAAGAAAAGTTACATAGCTGCTTTTTTCGCGCTGTTGAAAACCAATTTTCAGAGTACAAGGGAAGTTTACACTTATATTATTTGGTAAACTCGGTACCATCATTTATTCTTGCCGGGAAGTTGGGATATAATTTCTTTTTTCATCAGATAAAAGCTTGAGAATAAATGTTTGGGAATATGATTGAAAATTGATTTTATGCTAACTAAGGAAGAGGAGCAAGTTTTGGAACTGAAAACCAATCGTTTATAAGGCTCAGCAAGGTATATTTTGTATATAGGGTCGATCGGAGGAAGTAATACTTGAAATTCATTTTCTGATTCGAATGGAGTTGCAAAAAAGCCAAACCCATCTAAATTGAAATTGAGTCTGTAATGGCCAAGATTTAAAATACGCAGTTATTGAAACTTGATATCATTCAAGTAGTTCAAGTATAATTTAAATAATGCACTAGGAAAAATGAAGGAATCAGAAATGAAACTTTTTACAATAGGTCTAATTTACATTATAGTTACTGTAATTTCATACTGTGCAATTAAAATGACTTTCGATCACTTGAAGTGATGGTAATATATTTCATGGGTTTAGTAATTATAAATAATTGTAAGTGATCTTCTCATATGCTTTCATCTTTCTCGTTTGCTTATTTGAGACCAAGGGAGTTTCGAGTTTTAAGTCAACGATTTCAATTAGATTTTTTGTTGTTAAATTGAACGGAGCAGTGAAATAGGAGATGAGTGAAAAAGATGCGCATGAACACGCACGGTATCATTTAAAACCTTCGCTCAAACGTGGAAAAGCTCTTTCCGAGATCACAGTCGATCAGGCTTTAAAGCTCAGCTTTTCCGTCATTGTGTTTGTTCAACACGTTGACAAGCATGTGAACTGCAAAAGGAAGATCTTGCTGCACTCTAAGTAAATTTTATAATGGTTTTCGTTTGAAGTATCTAAGATTACAAATAGAATTATCGATCAAATTTGTTAGATAAATTCGAGAGGTTGATTTTTCAGCTGACTTTAGGAAATTTAAACAAAACTCCTGCGATTTCAAGTGACTTTAAGTGACTTCACTTGATTTCATGGGGATTCATTTGACTTTATATGAAATACAATTACTTTTGATACTTCAGGAGATTTTACCGAATTAAAGTTAAATTTAAAACTATTTTGAGTGATTTTAGGTCTTTTAAAAGACTTTGAGTGATTTTAAAGGATTTTAAATGATTTTACAGATTTGCAAGTGATTTTGAAGAATTTGAAGTATTTATCAACAAATTTATGCCATTTCAAAGAATTTCAAAGGATTTTCAAGTTTTTTGTGGAATTTTAAAAGACTTAAAATACTTTTAAGTGGTTATAAAGAATTAATTGATTTTTACAAAATTTTAAAGCATTTAAATTACTTTAAGGGTTCCTCAGGGCGTTTCAAAGGATTTGAAGAGCTTTTTAAGTTCTTTGTGGAATTTGAAAAGACTTAAAATAATTATAAGTGATTTTAAAGAATTTATGGATGTTTAAAGAAGGAATTGTAAGGGGTTTCAAAGGATTTAAAATTATTTTAAGGGATGTTAGGGGGAATTCAAACGATTTTCCAAATTTTAATTGTTTTTAAGTTATGTTAAGTTATGGTAAGATAATTCCAGGGAACTCAAAGAGTTTCAGTTATTTGATGTGATTTTACAACTTTTAAGGGATTTTTCAGAGGTTTGGTAATTATAAAGAATTGTAAGTGATTATAAAAAAATCTTAAGGAATTTCAAAGAATTTTAAGGAAATTTAAGTAACTTTTAAGTTATTTATGAAATTTTAAAACAGACTTTAAAAGAATCTCAAAGAAAAAAATGTTAAAAGGTTTAAAGTAATTTTAAAGAACTCATGGGTTTTTAAGAAATTTTACAGATCTTCAAAGGATTTAAAATTATTTTAAGTGATTGTTGAAGAGTCGTCCACCCTTCGGATAAATGTAATTGTACAGTGAATATATTGTCGCCAAAATTGTGAAATTTATTAAAAACATTGTAAGTGTTATTAGGGTGTCTAAACAAATTCTAATGTATAAAAATTATTATGCAATTTCAATTTCATATTTATATATTATTAATAAAACTGCAGAGTATAAATTATAGAATTTTTTAAACATGAATATTAATTAGAACATAAAATACTAGGAAGCTAGTTTAAAATATGAAAAGTAACGAGCATAAACATCGTAAATGACTCTGTAAGGATGAATGCTTTTACTAGTAGTTTCACTCATTCGTTAACGTAGACACTTCTAATTTGTAATCGTCTCGTTACTTATATGAAATGGCTTCCTGGTGGTTTCTCAGATAGTAGATCATCATAAGCATGCTTTATAGTGGTAGTCAAAACATTATTTGCGTTAGTAAATCTACTGAAGAACTCGTCGTTAGTAGTTATCATAATTAAAAATTAAATCTGAATAGTAGGCAATTTAAAATAATTATTAAAGAAAAATAAATTTTATCTTGAATTTTCTTTAAAAGAAATTGGCGGATCCAGGGGGGGGCACTGCTGCTTTCTTCCCCCCCATAAGTCAGAATTTAAATTTTCAGATAAGTTAATTAAAGTTTACTATATGGTAAATATAAAAACTTAGTCTCTATTTAAATATTTGTTAATAATGTTTATATAATAAATAAATAAAGTATCTAAATAATTTATAATAAAATAAAATAGTTTTTGAATTATTATTAACCTTCTTCCTTGAGAGTGGAGGGGGGAGGGTAATTATTAGGTGGCCCCTTCCAAAGTCCTTGTCGGGATAAGCGCCTGTTATAAATCGTGTATTCATATGTTGTACGTATGAAAATAATAACTTAATTTACTATGAGAGGAGTAAAAGTGGATAAAATCTGTATTGAGCTATAACCAATGAACGTGCGGATAACTTTACTGGCGAAGCAGCATATATTAGCGGTACGTTGTATGAATTACAATGAATATATATGTATATATATGTATAAATATATAACTTATAATTGTATATATATATACATATTGATTTAAATTTAAATTGGTGCATGTGGTCATTACAGCCTTAATAGCTCACCATAATTAAGTTATTAAAATGGATAGTTGGTTATTATAAAGCTGTCAAATAATGCTCCTGCATTTCCATATGTCAGCCATACCATGAAAGTGAAACTATCAAAATTAAAGCGTTTAATAAGGAAGTGATGACACTGCATTTATATTATGTTTGCTACCACGTCACTTTACTTTGCTGACGTTGAGATATTTTTTGTTTTCGTTTATTTGCATTGCAAATTATCATTTTTATTAATTGTAGAGCTTTAAATACAAATAAGAGGTTTGTAACTTCATTTCTGAATAAACCTGATTTTAACACTTTATATTCTATAATGTCGAATTAAATATCTAATACATATGCCTGTGCAGTAATTTTGATCGGATTCTGATGAGGTCCTGGATAGTTTTCCTTAATACTAGTGTGGTCCTGATCTGGAAAACTGGAAAGGACCCCACAAGGCGCGTCTCACTCTCGCTGGTAAATACTCCACTTAGGGAAAACTGGTCAATATTTGATAAGTTACCTAGATTCTAAATTTTAGAGCGATTTAAAAATTTTATTAAGTATTTTAAGGGATATGAAATAACATTCAAGAATTTTAAAAGATTTTCAAAAGATTTCAAGTGATTTTAAAGAATTTGGATTTCAAGATTTTCAATTAATAAAGCAAAATTTGTTTAGTATTGCAAGGAATTTTAAATCATATTAAAGAATTTTAAAGGATGTTAAATGAACTCAAAAAATGTCAAGACACCTTGAAGGATTTCAAGAGATTTTACAAGATTTTAAAGATATCAAGATTTGGTAATGGATTTTCAAAGGATTTCAAGTGATATTAAAGAATTTTAAAGGGTTTTCAAAACGATTTTTAAATAATTGAAAATTTTTTAAAATTATATTTCAAGGAATTAAAAATGATTTAATGATATTAAAGAATTGTAAAGGCCTTTAAAAGAACTTTAAATCATTTAAGTATTTTCAATTATTTAAAAACGTTTAGGTTTTTAATGATATTAAACAATTTCAAAAGATTTAAAAAATACTATAAAAATGAATTTTCAAGAAGTTTCAGAGTTATCAAAGAATGTGAATGGGTTTCAAGAGATTTCAAGTGATTTTAAGGAATCTCAAAAAATTCCAGATTTTGAAGTACTTTAATAACAAAAAATGTTTTTAGATTTTATAAATATTTTCAATGGCCCTTGAAACCATTCAAAAATTTTGAAATACTTTCGAGATCAATTGAAAACTCTTAATCTTTTTCAATCTCTTTAAATCTACAGTTTATAAAAATTATGAAACTATTTTCATAAATAATGAAGTGTGGAAAATTTCGGGAAATTCCTATTTTTCCCGATGCTGGATTTTGGCGTGGGAAACTCTTCAATACCCTGTTTCATTATGAACTATATTGGTATTAATGAGATGTTACTATTATATCGTTGTCCCATAAATGCCTAATTATATAAAAATATTTTTATTGAAAATACAAATCCCGACCAGGACCTGGTCAGAACCTTATTTTAAATAGGGTAAAATGGGGCAAAATACTGCAAAGAGTATAAAATATATCTTCAAAATGTTCGATGAAAGATAATGTATATTTTATCTTTCACCGACTTTCAGTAAAACGCAACTTCCATTAACTCTCGTACGCGATCTTGTCCAAACTTTGTAAAAGATTCCGCAGGAATCCCAGAGGGATCGCCATTGTGAATTGACATCTACTTCACATAGGACAGGCTCTACAACGGAATCCTGTGCAATGCGATTAGAGGAAAACATTTCCCAGGAGCTAAATCGTGGAGCACATCGAATTAGTCAATTAGTCTGCGTCCTGGCCAATTACACCCCAGACTGTTCAAGAAAACGGTCTACTAGCATTCAAAAAATAAGATTGAATAAAAATAGAATAAGAATTAATAAAAAGATGATGGTCAATTGCGGATTTTACTTGTAAAATTGTTCTCGCATTCGAACCTCGCAATTCGCATTGTGGGAGGGATGGCTAATTTCATTATCGGAAAGCTGATTGGAGACGGTAAAACGAGTTGAGTTGGCTTGCCCGGTTGATCTGTGTTTCACTTCCTAACGCAATTTCCTTTTGTGCTTCGCTGCAGATATATAAACGCGCTTCACGGATTTCGCTATAACAGGCACAGGTGAGAGAGAAATAGAAGGGGGGTAAGGGGTGGTATTTTGCAGAAAAGACAAGCGACTACCGATGTTCACTCAGCTGAATTACCCCTATATAATCTCTCGGGTGTTCAGAATACACAGTCCAGAGGTGTTCCAACCGTCGTTCAGGTTGGAAAAATTCTTGTTCCCTCTCGGCCGTCCACTCTGACAACGCACATCTTTTTGCTATATATTACGCGAAAATTACTCTCCGCCCCACTTCTTTAAGATCGTTGTATGGGCTTTACCAACACCCTATGCACTTTTCTTGACCGCACTACACACTTTTGAATTATGCCTCTAAAGCGTCTCAGTTAGTGTAATAAAAAATGATAAATCTTGATAGAAAATTTGACTTTAGCTGAATATATATTATGACAGTGGAACATATTTATTCTAATAATTATTGGTATCTAACTTTTATATGTAGTGGTTCAGAAATACTCTTTTAATCTGGATTAGTAAGAATAACTTACTAATGTATTTAGTAGTTTTAATTACTAATTGAATTTTTCAATTCAGTTATAATTTCTAGAAATCCCTTTAAGATTCCTTAAAATCGCTTCTCAAATATTTTTGAAAATGCTTAAAGATTCTTAAATGTCATTTAAAATCCTTTGAAATATAGCTAAAAAAACACTTTAATTAACATACTCTAAAATCTTGATATAGAACTAGGGAAAGCTGGCTAGGACCCCATTAGGACCCTATCAAAATTTCTGCACGGGCCGTAATGTTAAACTTTTTTTATGAATAACCATTTATTTTTTAATAAATAATATTAAGGGATGTTCAAATATTTTTATGATTTTCAAACGATTTTATGGAATTTTAAGATATTTTAAAGAATTATAATGAATTAACCCTTTTTGCGTGAAATTTTAAGGGGTTTCTAGTAATTTCAGGCATCTCCAGGTGTTTTAAGGCAAGATGAAATATTATCGAGGAATGAAAAAAATTTCAAGAGATTTTAATGTATTTTAGAGATTTTGACAAATTTTTAAGAAGAGAATTTTGAGGGGTTTAAAAAGATTCTTGTGACTTTGAAATGATTTTACGAAATTTTAAGAGATCTAAAAACGTTTACATGGAATTTTAAGGGGCTATAGTAATTTTAAGAAATTTTATGAGATATTTAGGTATTTTAGAGATTGTGGCTAATTTTTAAAAGATTTTAACGAACCTTGGGAGATTTTAAAGCTCCTCATGGAATTTTAAGCGATTTATAAAGATTCTTATGATTTTTAAAAGTTTTGGTGAAATTTTTTCATGGAATTTTAAGGGTTTCTAGTAATTTTATGAAATTTCATGAGATTTCTAAGAATTTTAGTGATTTTGATCAATTTTTTAGGGTACTTTTAGGTGATTTTAAAGTTCCCCTCACGGAATTGTAAGCGATTCTATAGGCATCTTTTTTCTCTACTTCTAAATTTATTCCGATATCAAATTGAAAATTTCGAAAATTAAATAAAATATACTAAGGTACGTTTATGCCATCCTAAATTTTTATTAAAATACAAAAAAAATTTCAAAATAATATATATTTTTATAAATGTTAATATTTAGGACCAGAAAACGTACCTTGTTACTAAGGGAATTAGGAATTTTATACTAATTTATAATAAACGACTTGGCAACATTTAAATGAGTAAGAAACTACTATTAATTAGTAAAATATAACTAATTCTGATTGAGAGAGTACGGAACCATCTCATTTCGACACGTCGATATGCACATTTTAATTTCACAGGTTCATGTTTTTACTCCACTTTCCCGATTCCAATAATGCTTTCTATATGTGTTCATTTTAATTATCGATCGACATATATGATCTGTATTTTATTAGTTTATATTTTGAAATTCTATTCTAGTTTCAACAAATTAGTATTGAAATAATACAGACAATTAAAAAATATAATATGGTGAAATAAGCAATATTTGGCAATGTTCAGTTTAGCACTTCCTTTTCACACACATATATATATATATATATATATCCCTGTCATGAAAAGTATTTACGAAGACATTCATTATCATTATGCCGAGCTAATGTTCTAAACATATCCGCTCTTTATTCAATTTATTCATCATGGCAAAAGGTTTATTGAACTAAGCCATTTATCGTAGTTAACGATGCCCAGTGCCCACCCCAAATCGTTTCTACAAAAGGTTTAATTTTCGAAGCATTATCATCCTAGAATTCATGTTAAAGTATTTTTAGCTTAATCGCAGAAGAATGATGTTAATTTAATAATAATAATGATGTACTGTTATCTTAAGTATATTATTCACTTGCTAAAATCACGCGTGTGTCATTTAATACAAACATTAATCTTCCCTGATAATACGAATGTATGGTATGTAACACAAAATTAGTTAATTTTTCAATGGCCATCTTTTATATTATCATAAAAAATTTAATCTGGAAAATTTTGGGAATCCCCTATTCCCGGTATATTGTTTTGATATGGAAAATTCTTCAATATCCTATTTCATTATCATCAATATCTCGGTTTTCTTGCATTATTTTAAGGTCAGAATAGCAACGTAAGATTGAGATGTCAATATACTATATCGTTTCTCTATAAATGCCAAATTATAGAAATATATTTTTAGTAAAAAGGCAATCCCGACTAGGGCTTCGTCAGATATCCCTATTTTGAATAGGGAATTGTTGTAAAGTACTGACGATCTTTATTTACGGAAGTCTTGAATCAAGAAAAAATAACATGAACTCTGTAAAAATGAAATAACAGTGGGTTTTGTTATAGAGGATATTGTTAACAAAGGACGAGATCCTAAGAAATTTTTAACAAGAACTTATGAGAATCCACGTAGAGTCCGCGCGTTCTTGTATGCACGAGATCAGGTAGGTTCGCATAGGTTCCTGAAAAGGAACATATTACGGGTTCTCCCCACGAGAGATAAGTGGATGCCTATCGTTCCCAAGTGAATACCTATATGAGTGTCTTCATGGACTCAAATAAATTTCTATAGGTTTCCAAAGAGATTCTTATGGGAATTTCAGAATTTACGTACATAAAATTTCACTGAATTTAGAGATTGCCTTTGCCAATTTCAGAGAAAACAACTTAGATCAATGATAAGCTTTCTTGGAACTGTATTGTACATAGTTGTATTAATCGCAGATAAATGTTATTTCTCAGTAATGATTCGAAAGATGAATATAAAAAAGATGACTATAAAAAATATTGATTCATTTATTTAACCGACTTTGACTAAAAAGGCAAATCAGGAAAGATATATGAGATAAAAATTTTACTGCACAGAGTTAAACGACTGGAAATAAATGTTTCAATTTAATATTAATTACAGTACCATTAATATAATTGTAATTGTAATTGTGTGAGCGAAAACAAGTTATTGAATACACAGCAGTGATTGCTAATGTGAATTGCAGAAATGACTTTCATCTACTGTGCATAGGAAGGCTATGATACATGAGAAATTGTGAGAGGGTTAGCTAACTTGTTAGTCGTAATTAACATGGACGAGTATGAATACTGAGAGATGAAAGGTCAGAATTCATTGCCGCAGGAAAATCATAAGCAAACTCTCTAAGCAAAGTGTTAAACTATAT
>JAUESI010000018.1:7340625-7353298 GCA_032275145.1 Synergus laeviventris | reverse complement strand
TATTTAGAAATTTTAGAAATTTTGAACATTTTTCAAGGGATTTTAAAGATTTAAGGAATTTAAAGTTTTGAAACATTTTGCCAAATTTTTAGAGATTTAAACATTGTTTCATGGAATTTTAATGGTTTTCTCGTAATTTAAAAAAATTTTATAAGATTTGCAAAGATTGTTGACTTCTAAAAAACTTTGCGAAATTTTAAGGGATGTAAAAATTTTTAAGATATTTCATTGAATAGCATTACTAATTTATTTAGTTTATCCTTCTTATAACAATGGAATTAGTAACTTTTTACTAATTTACAGTAAACGACTTCGGACCATTTGAATTATTAAGAAACTACTATTAATTAGTAAAATTTGTCTAATTCAGATTAAGAGAGTATGAAGCCGCTTATAATTATTGAGTTTATGATTCAGTTTAGCAACAAGTTTAGCAAATTTTTAATTCATCAGACGTTATACATGTTCATTTCTAACGGTGTGCTTGTATTTCACACTAAATTCTACTGTTTAAATTCAATGAATGAATGACGCGGATATTAGCCACCATCAATCACCTTACGAAAATTTATAAATGCAGGGAACGATAGTAGTTCAAATCTAATAGAAAATATATGAAGGGAGGAAGAGGATGAGTGAATTAAAGATTTGAGGAAGGAGACTAAGGGTTGGATAGTGATGGAATGATTATTGATAGCTTTCTTCTCTTGTAACTCGAGTCGTAATATAAGTCCTTTTTGTATTATCCATGGTGCTGAATTAATTCTTTTTGGGATCTCCTTAGTAGGTACTCGACACCCTTGTTTGATTCTCTTAGGTTTTATTTAGTGCATTTCATTCCTCTTTGAGTCTCTTTAAGATTTTTATATTATTTTTCAAGTTCTCATTTATACCTCTCTCATAATCTCTACATTATTTTAAGTCCGATTTTAATACTCTATAATATATTTTGAGATTTTCAATGTATACATTTATTGAAAAATATTTCAAATTAACTAAAATATTCATTATTAACTATTTTGAAATATTTAAAATTATTACCTATAAAATATTCTGCTTTAAGACTAAAGACTTAAACTATGTAACAAAAACTAGATCTTTTCCTTTTATGTGGAATATTTAAATTAAAATGTATGTTATTTAAATAAAAACACACTCTACGACACATGTGCACTAGAGAATAAAAAGCGCTAAGTGGAAAATCTACGAGAATATATAAAGTACTTGAGTAAGTCCATTTTAAGACCTCAAAACGTCCAAAAATGGAAATTTCCATACATTTTGAGGAGCTAAATAGTACTTAGATTATATTGAAATAGTTCTCATTAGATCCTTATAAAGTCTCGGATTGCAGAGAATTTAAGAGAATAAAAAGAGGATCTATATTTCTACTCGAGAATGAAAGCATCCTCCGCGCCGAAAGCGGCGTTTTTATATGAAGATAAATATGACTGTAAAAAATAACTTTTGAAACAATATAATTGACATGAATATGCGTATAATTTATTGTCTACTCTTTGAGTAAATTATTTTAAATTGCATGTATTTTATTGTTATAAATTCTAATTAATAAACAAAATTATCCGTTACCAGCGAATACACTTTTATAAATGCTCCCTGAAAATAAAAATCTTGTACTAGAATAAGAATTGTTTAATTCCAATTTATTTCTAGAAAAACAAAATTCGATTTTACAAAATTTATATACTTCATTAATTTACAATTAATCTATGAATCGATCTATGAAAACTTAAATTAAAGTTTTATTCTCTTTGGAGTCACAACCACTGACGCAACCTTCCCCAAAACTTGTTGATTTTCGATATTGACGTGCAAATTCTATTATTGGCGCAATTTATTATCAAGTCGGAAGTATGTTTCCTGCTGATTACAGAACTTATTTATTCAGTTGGACGATCATTGCAGTTAAACGCTATGTTTTTTTTTATTTTCGTAATAGTCACATGGGGTGTGTCACACCTCAATGACTTTATAACACTGCAGAATTTTGCAAAATTATCTTAGGGGTATAGTAAAAATTTGCAATATATTTAAAACCCTTTTCAATCCACTTATAAAAAAATTGAGTAAAAATTTTTATATTAAATATATTCAAAAAATTGCCGAAAAGATTTCTTTTTTTTTGTGGCTTTTTTATGCATCAACAAAATTCCAAAGGCACTCTCTCCACTCTGGAGAGAGTGCTCTTTCCAGTGAATACAAAAGTATTTAACTTCAAAAATCATAGGTGGAGTTCGCAGCGGGACTTTAGAAGTTTTAGAGAAATAAATTTGAGCTAGAAAATAGGTTGGGGTGTGACACAGACAAATTCTTAAAAGAAACTGTGAAGTGTAATTCTTTAAAAAAAGATGAGCAATGGGGATTTAAATTTGTTTATATAGAGTGGTTCATTCTGTGGTTTTACAAAAATCTGTGAATTTTGAGTCTAATAATTGGTGTCTGGAACTTTCATCGATGCTCTATTTCAGACACTGTTGGAAGTGAAACGTTGAATCATTAAGTTTAGACTCTTCAAATTTACAGAAATACTATACAGGTACAAAAAGGGTCTTAAGGGTCGTGGACGCACAAGTGTAATTTAAAAAAGTGGCGGTTACAATTAGAATCACGAGCGAATTAAAAGCTTTCTCGATATCAGACCACAGCAGTCAAAGGACATTCGAATAAAGAAGTCTGTCGCTCACCCCAGTTTCGATCGCTCGAAGGGCGAGGTATCTCTGACATTAATTAAAATAGAGTCAGGGACACGAAGTACACGACTAATCATGCTACATCACTCTTCGACTTGAAATCTAACGCGATAGATGATCTTGAGATCGACGTTTCTGAGATAGGGCGTATATTAATCTTAAGCATTTCCCCCTTGCTTTATCCAGAAAGACCCTGCACTAAATATAAAAAGCAGTCAGGGAATGGGTAATGTAAAGTATACATCTTTTTTACGTTATATTGGATAGAATAGTTTACTCGATTCTTATATATACTACGTAGTAAAAGTATTTTATTGATGATACAAAATTTTATATTCAACTAGCACTAACATGTCCTTAAAGTGACTTTTGAAAGTCTTAAAAACTTTTTAAAATGTTTTTTTAACGTTAAATTGTTTCCCGTAGGTGGAGAATGAATTTAGCACAAAGCACAAGGGTAGAAAATAAACTGTTATAAGAGAATTGTCGTAAAATGTATGATCTCATCAGTGACTCCTTGATGTATATGTATTATTTAGCATCAAAAGTTAGACATTTGGATTTTATAGTCAGGGATACAAATGCTGAGACATTCATCTGAGATAGTATAAATGTTTTATTAGAAACAAACTTGTTAATGAAATTAGCAAATTGTTGTTACTTTAATTAATAATAGTAGGTATTGAAATTTTTAGTCTATGTTATTCCACGTAGAGAGAGCAGTACTTTGATCATTTACATTACTCCTGCTTAATCAATTATTTAATATCATTGGATACTATACTTGCACAGTTATACTATTTTGAAATGTAGCTCTATATTATACAAAAGCAAATTAATTTATACCCAAATGAATACTGCATATAATTAGTCTCATATGTTTCACATAGTTTCATGCACAGATAAATGTTTCACATAGTTGTGGTTCGTTTTCTCTTGAATTATTTTCTTTTTCAACATAAAATAGAACGAATTACTGTGTCAGAATTATTTCCTCTGGAAGTCGTATGCTTCATTATCTCTAATTATTTTGATCAATGACAAATTAATTACAGCAATGGAGATGCTTCTATACTATATAAAAGCGGGTATAAAGAATTCAAAGGTTTTTCTGTCTTTTATTACATTTAAAAATAATTAGATCATATTTTACTGTCACCACCTTTGCAGCAATGTCCGTTATTGGAAAACTGATTCTTTCCCTGAAAGAAAAGCAATTTCTGTATCTGTCGGTTATAGAGCTTTATACAATGTGATTTGATGAATCTTATTATTTTTTTAATGCAGGTGACTATGAAAATTACACTGAGAATCCTCAGTCTGAAATGATAAACTATAGAGTAATTCGTGAAGATGGTATAATTTACAAACAAGGACAAAAACAGTGGTGTTAACTTGGCGATGATGAAGCTCCTGAATACAAGTTTGATCTTCAATGAAAACTTTGAGAAATGTAATAAGATTTCCGGAAGCTTTGAACTTTGACGTAATTTGCAGCTGGTTCTCTTGACTGTCACGATTTTCGCATTCGATCGCGAAACTGTCGAAACTGTCGATCGCAGTAAAAGAGCATAATGCTGAAGTTACAAACAGTTCTGCGATACGAGTCGCAGGAAGTTCTTGAACCGTGCAATGCTCGCGAGTTGTCACTTTGTGACCGTATCTCAGTGACTAATGAGCGCTTTTGAAACTACGAGAACATACCTATACTATCACCCGCAGCGCTACTGATAGGGTGGAAGAAAGTCCTTGAGAAAGGTATAGTTGAGTCGCCTGAAGAGAAAAAATGCTACAAAGAAAGACACAAAAGAGGACACAAAACGATTTAAGCGATTCATCAGGGAAAGGATATTCTACATGGCTTCAAAAATTCAACAAAAAGAAGAAACTTATTTATTGCCACACTTAAAATTTTCATAAGAATAATAATTTCTTGATCACTTGCCTTGAATTTTGTTTAACGATTCCAGAATTGACCTCAATCTTCAAATAATTTCTATATAAGTTAATTTTGGAATCTATATAAATTTATCATTTTTCCTGGAAGTAAGACTTCCTGGAAACGATATGCTGCTGCAATTTTATTTTTCATGCACTCGAAGTGAATCCAATCTAATATTAAAGTTTCTTTCTGTACGTTGGCAAAATATTCAAAGGAAATTAAAGGAAAATGTTTAGACATCTTCTCAAATTTTATTAAAAAATCGATGTCATGAGGTGAAATGGAAGTAATTCTTGGAAGTAATCAAAAATGCAGAAAGTACGAGAACAAAAATGTAATATATTTACACTGTTTGACAATATATATACATATATGTATATTGTATATATATACGTTATCTCTCATTAGAATAACATTTTCAGCCCGCCATAGTGACTGGACTTAGTGAGAGCTTAAAACACTTGATGTAAATACGCACAGCTGATAGTGCAACAGTAACAAACTAATTGGACGTGATTCGGCTGTAAGATACAGCGTGTTACAGTATAAAAGATAAAATATCCTATCGGAGATGGTAGATGCTGTAGCATTGACAAAAATTCTGGCACAATTAACGACATACCAATACCACAATCTTTTCATATACAATAAAAAGCGCCCTAAAATTTGGTGGATCTAAAACGTTCTACTACCTGTTTTTTATTATGCAGTAATATCTTCATCTACACAAATTTTGTACATTGAGTTGGGCGCAAATTACTATCAACTTTCCCGTTAACCTGCTATTTATTTTCATTAAACGCGTCATAAATAAATTCTCCATGGAGAGTTATCAAATACTTGATTAATCTCGTATGCGTTTGTAAAAATGCGTAGATTTTTAATTGTTGTTAATCCCTAACCGTTATGAATTAATTCTAAAATGAATGTCACCTAAAATTCCACACAGATTGCGTGTATTGAATGATCTTATCATTAGTTGTATAAATCTGTTAATCATTATTTTTTACATTCTTGTTTCACAGAATTATTGTGCTCGATTTCAATTACAGCGTATTCTCAATTCCACTAAAATTCTTCAGAAGTATAAAATACAACTACGTCAACTCGCCTCGTAAAGTAGTCCGATCTTTAAGTAATCAAGGGATTTCGAAAGTTGATAAGAATTCCAATTAAACCCGAGTTTTGCATTAAGACAAGGTACAAAAGCATCGCTTTATTTGAGCTTCTGAAACTCCTAAATTCGAGTAAGAATATTGAATATATTGAATTGTATTAAGAATAAATTCGACGCGAACTGACGTTCCTGTAAACTGCTAGGATCAACGAGGTATGGAAATTACTTTTACGAAATTCGCTTCAACGTATCGGATGCCTTAAAAGTATCTATTCATGTCTTGTATCTATCGAAAGAAAAGATTATTATAAAAAATACGTAGAAAATGGAGTAAGGTTGAAATATAAAATCAGACCTTTTCCATTGATGGTCTTATTTATTGTGACATGAGTGCGATGTGACTTTGCTACTCTGGGAATATTTGTATTCCACTTTTCCAATTCTTATGTATAAACGAAAACATAGTTCAGTCAAACATTAAATGAAATTTGATTATTTGTCCCTTAATTTAAGATCATAAGTGGAGATCCAAAAGAAAAGAAGTCAGTTATCGATTTTTGAAACTATAATATAATGGCACTTTTCTGTCGGAAATCCAGATATTTTTATGAAAACTTAAAAATTTAAAAGCTTACTTCTATTATGTAATCTATGAGAGACTTTAAAATGAACCAGCCACTTTTTGTGCAGAGGCGCATAAAATAATCATTGAGAAGTAATCAATGATAATCATATCTTGCAAACTTAAAACGTGTCTTCAAGACCCTTGATCGATTTGTCTTTGATTTAACGGTTGTAAGAGTCGATTTCCTCGTGAGATTTTTCTTTTAACCTCTTGAGAAGAAACTGTCTTTAACATGTGGTAGGTTGTTCGTCCTACCATCTATATAGAAGGAACCTGAAAAAGGACTTTCGAGACTTTAAGCGAGGAGACTGATTGTCCATTTCAGGAAGACTCCTCCTGTCACACATGATCACCCCAAATCGTGGCTTTCTTCGCTCGGTCAACAGATGCCAAGTAGGTGCCATGGGGATGCCAAGATACTGCAGTCACAGCCGATCTGAGAAAAAAGAAACTAATAATTACATATCAGTATTAAATTTTTTATAGAAATCGATTTACGATGTCTGACTTGTAGGTACCGTTTCTACTGAAAGTAGAAAGGGTAATTTTGTCAAGACACTGAATAAAGATATATTTTTTGCATGACTTGTATCGTTATATGGTACATTAATAAATGTGCGTTAATTAAATGATTTGAAGAAGTAACATATCTTTTAAAATAATGCAATGGTTTTTTGCAGAAGACAAAATGAAAAAAGTAGTTTCCTGTTCACCGAAATGGATAATGGATTTAAAATTCATTTTAATTATATATTTAAGGAATGAGTTACTTCTTGAAAGGGGTGATAGAGGTATTATTAAGTTTTTCGACAGACATCAAATTAACGGTTGTGCGTGGGTAGTCACTGGCGGAAATGAGCCTACTACATATATGCCCCGTCATCTAGGGGGTGACATTAACTGATTTCGAGGCCTCGGGGTAATTCGACTCCAATTATGGGTTCGAGATTGTGTTTTCTGACCGTAATGGACCAGACGAATTGCTGTGACCACCGACTAACTGTTGCAAAAGACCACGGGCTTCGCGCCCGTTACACGCTTAAGCATTAGGCGTTCATATATGCAGCAACTCATCAACGCAATGTTCAATTGGTCTCCGACGATGTCCATGCGGTTTAGAACAACGATTTTATACACATTGCATTCGCAACATAAAATGACGAGCGCTAAAGTTCAGAAGCTTTTCTGACCCTGCCCAACAGAATCAAGAATTTACTCAAAAATAATATTTTTTGTAATTATTGGAGGATTTTTAGGATTATTGGAGAATCTGGTCGGGATTTCTATAATCTTTAATAAAGATGGGTTTAATATATGTGAATTCCTAACATTTTACACACTTAATTATTTATCAAAATATACAAAATAGATATATTAGGTTGGGAATAATAGTGTCCCTATGAGACAAAAATTAGAGTACGTATAGGATACTTTTTTGTCGCTCAAAAGGGTACCTTTCTCAGGAGAAAAAGAAAGAAACCTGCTGTTGTGGTTATTATGTAAATTAGATTTGCAAATATCCAGAATAGTCCTAAAATATCTCAAAACTGGAATTATTTTCAATAACAAAATGGATTTTAAACTAAATATTTCAATTTTCGCAAAATTCAAAGGAATTCAATAGAATTAAAAAGAATTCTAATGAGATCATAAGATTTTTTAAACAAATAAAGACATATTTAATCAAATGCAAGGGATTTAGGAAAATGTTGGTCGAATTCAGAAAAATTCATCAAGAATTCAAGATAATTTCATATCAACATGAATTTAAAGAATTTTAATCGATTTTAACAGATATCAAGATTTGTGAATGATTTTAAGGAATTTCAAGGGAGCTATGTAAGGATTACAAAAGATTCTAGGTTTTAATTGATAAAAAAAAATTTCATGATATTTCATGAGATTTCAAGCCATTTTAAGTAATTTTAAGTACTTGAAACTACATTTTATGATTATATATTTTCATAATTTTTAACAACTAGAAATTTAAAGAGATTTCGAAAGATTGCAAGAGTTTTTAAGTGATCTCAAACTTCTTAAAAATTCATAAATTGTTTTATAATCTTGAAGATATTTTAAAAATTTGTTTTAATTCCAGAAACACTCTTTAAAGTCACTTGAAATCTTGTAAATTTTCTTCAAATCACTTCGAATTCACTAAAATCATTTAAAATGTCTTGAAATCCTATAAAATTCCTTGAAATTAATAAAAAAATGAAAAAATAATTAAACTTATAAATAGAAAAAAGCTTTAGTTCAAGTAAAACAGAGATTAGAGAAATGTCATGTAGAATGGTTACATGTAACTCACTTTATTATATACTGTGCATAATTTATAACATACCTCTCACATTTCAAAGCTATAAAAGCGATTGACTTTAATTTTATAAATAATTTTCAATAGCTTATACATTTGTACCACAATGAAATATAAACAGAAAGCTTTAATTTTATATTAATAGTATTTCCACTTTAATAAAAATAAAATATAAATGGATACCAGTTTCTTTCTAAATATCAATTCCAATTTTTTCGCTTATTCAATCAACTGAAGAATCTGTAGAGATTATTACTTTCACACACTTTTATTTAAAAATGACATTATGACAAAAGTTTTGTCCCAGTCACCATCTTCCTAAAAAGTTATTTTACTTTAACTCATTCTGAAAAGTCTCCTGAAAAGTTTCACGGTTAATGAAATTTCTTCTTGAGTTTTTAAAAAAAGAATTAGGTACTATTCTTATCCTTCTGTGATATTCATTTGTAAAGAAAAGTATGCTTTATAAAATGAAAATTCTTTTAGTAAAGAAATATATAATATTCGTTAAAAAACTTTCGAACTTCATGTATACTAGCTTGACGTTTCAAACATGTAGGAATGTATTTTTTATATTCAAAAACTTGAAATATTAAAATAAACAAATACAGCGTACGCTTGTCTACAATGTTGTCCATTTATCACCCGCAGCAGCAAATCCTACCATGAAAAAGGACCCAGATAACCCGTTGTACTCCTACCCATGATATTCTGAGCACATTTTCCACTGTATTAAGCTGTATAAAAATAAAATATTTACAAAATAAAATCGCGGAATAAATAATAACTTTATAAATGTATATATTCCTCTTCAATTGTTGTAAAGCTTTTATTTCTCAAGTAAAATGTAGAAATGCACTCTGTTACTCAAAAGCAGCGAAATTTATAGAGTATTTGCAAAAGTAAATTTTATATTACAAAAGTTCAACAAAGCAGTTTGGATCACTCAGCGAAGCATAAACTTAAACATAATTAAATATGATTCACTAGAGGTAAGGTAAACAGCAGCAGACCAATATATAGAAGGAACAGCTTCTTCGATCTCTAAACTCGGAATTTTTTTCCGACATAATAAACAGTAAAGCAGTGTCTATATGTATATTTGATTGCAAAGCTATTTCGCATGTCAGAGCGAAATTTATTGTTTACCTGGAAGTAAAAAGCTCTACTCCCCGATTTTGTTCCGTTTCTACTGCAAATAATTTAGAGGTTTCTGTATTCATGAAATTTCAACTCCAATGGAAATGCCCAACAAAAATAATCTTGTATGGAAAAATTTGTAATTAAACTATGTCATAAGCTCGGATTCGAAGTGGGTTGAAGTTTCAGATTCAGACGTCTAACCTGACGAATTAAAAAAATTCTTTTTTACATTTATCCTATTTTAAAAAGGACATAGAGATTCTAACTTCATGCTCGCGGATTTAAATTGTCATTTCAGTTATTGATAAATGAAATATTTTCATTTACAGATGTTAAATATGTATATATAGTAATAATAAGTATATTTATTTACTTTTTCCATCGGAATATATATGATTTTAATTAATTCAATTATATTCCGTAGGATTAAGTTTAAAATTCACTAGAAGTAGAAAAATTCAGTGGAATTACAATTCTTTGGAATTTTTATCAAAATTTATTAGAATTCACACAAATACATTGAAATTCAGAGAAAATCATGGGAATATATAGAAATTCGTAGGAATTCGTAGGAATTCTCTGGAATTTTAAAGGAAATTTAAGGGGATTTCAAGATATTTCAAGTGTTTCTAAAGAATTTCAAAAGAATTCAGGGGAGTTTCAAGATTTGAAAGTAATTTAAACATTTTAAAAATTATTTCAAGGGTATTTAAATGATATTAAGGAATTTTAAAGGGTTTTCCATAGATTTTAAGTAATTTAAAAGAATTTAAGGAGATTTCAAGAAATTTAAAGTGTTTCTAAAAAATTTAAAAGGATTTTAAGAAAGTGATTGAAGAGAATTTAAAGTTTAAAGAGAACATGAAGTCATTTAAATAGATTTTTAAAGAATTTCAAAAGAATTCAGGGGAGTTTCAAGATTTTAAATTAATTAATTATGAAAATTTTTTGAGTGATTTCAAAGAATTTTTAAAGAATTCGAATGAGTTTCAAGATTTTATTGAAAAATAAAAATCCCCACCAGAGCCTCGTCAGAATCCCATTTAAATAGGGCTAAATGGGTCAATTTCTGCTCGGGCAGATGAAAACCAAAGTTTTAAAAATTACAAAGAACCAAAACTTTACTTTCTTACTTTTCAATCAAATGCATTAATCTTATAGATCAATTAATTTTTGGAAATTACAATTAACCATAACTTTCTTATTTTTTAATGAAATTCATTAATCTTAAAGATCAGTCGATTCATTTCAACACAAGGAATCTTTTTGTTCTTACATCTACTTTAAATTCTGATTATTTGAGAAGTTATAGTCGAAATATCAATTTTACTAAAATGATAAAAGTAGATAAAACTTGTAAAATTAAATATATTGTTAAAGCGTTTTAAGAAATTCAACTTGATATATATAGTGGAATGAGTATGTCTTTCATAAATTTATCTGCACACGTTCTCCAGATATTGCAGGATCGTGACATTCATACACACACACATACATACATCCGGAAACTTTTTCAGGACATCATATTTGATATATTCCCTTTGAAATATGTTTTAAAAAAAACCTTTTTTTAGAAACTAGATTTTGTCACCACTACAAAGCATCCACTATGAAGAAGTAAAAAGTAAAAAAAATTCGTCAGATTAGACCTCTGAAACTTCAACCCAGTCGGATTCGAAATTAAAGGGTGTTGATGCTTGAGTGTGTTCGGGATTGGTACCAAAGTAAACTAGAATTTGACGAGATTGCTTGGTATAATTTTAGATTGCCATGAATGTTCTGATAAGGGTGTAAGCTAACTTAGAAACACGCTCATGTACACCTATCCGTTGTATCGAGTGTAACTCCACCTTTTGTTCCAATGCCCTGTTGCACATAACGAGAGGCAGATAGTCAAACTCCAATCTCCAGTGTATCACGACGAGTAGGTCGAATATCAGAGCGATCGAGATAATTATATCCTCCTGTCCCGAAGTCCGGACAGTGGTGTTGTCCTTCTAAACATGCACGAATGTGCAGCATGCAGTGCGCATCTCGTGGTGACTCAGATTCTATCAGTGCTGGACCGTTAGTGAGGTTGGTCAGAAAATAAATAGGTAACATATAGGCGTGTACACAATGCCTATCTCAATGAAAATTACGTTGTGAAGAATCCTCGTGCCACGATTCGCGCGGGTGACTAACAACGCCCATAACCCTTCACCCTAATGTAGCATACATAAAAGCATCGTAATGACTGGAACAAGCCGACGTTACCGGTGCTAGATTCTTGGAGGCTCGACGAGAGGCTATTTATTATATCCTGGTCCTTTGGCCGTTTATAGGCAGCCATTGAAAACCTTTTAATTGATCGACAAAGTCGTATAACTATGCCTGCAAGATGCCCTTATGGATATTCTTAAACGATATCGTAATTGTGATAAAGTAACGTAATTGGCGTGCGACTGGCTGACTTAGGGTGATATTGTTCAAACCTCTTCCTTACACGCCAAATCATTTTGGAAACTATCCTTAGAATTCGTTCCTTATCGCCGTCCTTGCCGATTTAATGATTGAAAAAATCTGAACCTTCAACTGAACGATGAAACAAAGCTTTTTTTACATTCTCATCAGAAAATGTAAAATTTTACTCCCCCCCCCGTTTTTTTTCAAATGCCCACCTTTTATGACCTTTTATGATCAAAATTCAAAAGTTAGAACATTTTCAACATTTTTTATATCACTTTTTTAATTTACAAATTCTATGAATGAATATTCATAGCACTCAGAGATTCGAACAATTTATTCTTATGAATTTTTTCGATACAGAAAAATGGTC
>JAUESI010000018.1:7288229-7301243 GCA_032275145.1 Synergus laeviventris | reverse complement strand
GTAACAAACTGACAACATAGCAAATCTCTTATTTGATAGATAAAGCGTGCTTAGTGAATGTGTTTATTGTTCATATAGTATGGCGTTTAATTGAGCCCGATAGCCAAATATTGAAGATGAGAGAGATGCAATTCAGGTTCGAATTCTTGGTATGATTTTACCTATAATTGGAAACCTCTTCTGGTCTTTCAAATTTCTGCTCCGCAATTCGATCCTCTAAGGTTTGAAGAGATGAATTTTCTGTGAGTGCACCTGGCTATCCTTCCTTCTTATTGGTTAATCTATATATTATGTGTCTCTTTCTCGTGTATATTTACTTGTCCGAAATTTATTTTTTTGGATATTTCTTGAGGAGCTCTGTCAATTGTTTTTATGTGGTTTGAGTAATTTTATATTTCCATTTCGAATTTTGCCACGCCATTGATTTGCATTTATGGTTGTTGAGGAGATTTTCATCATATGCCTGCTTATCATATATTTGTCATATATCTGTTATCCACGTCATTGTGTATTATCTTTGATTTCGATTATTTGTTGATATTTTATCCTATTACTTTTATTGTGTTTGATCGATTGTTTTTATATGATTTTAGAATATATTGAAATTCTGATAACATGCTGAGTTTTCTCTCTCAACTTGAAACCTGTCTAGAATATTTAAAATTTAACGACGATTTAATTAAAAATATTCTTTTTGATTTTAACACTTTGATTTTATATTACAAATTTTAACAGGACTATTATTTTCGTTTGCTTAAAAAATTAGCCAATTTCAGCCAAGGTTTTAAGAATTGCTAAAGGATTTTAGGAATTTCAAGGGATTTACACAATTTCAAAGGATTTCCAGGTATTTTATTTGATTGTATGAAATTTGAAGGGATTTCAAAAGAAGTAAAAAGATGTCAAAGGCTTTGAAAGGTTTGCAAAAATAAGATTGAAAAGAAGTATTTTTAAAAAAGTGACAAAAATGGAAGAAGTTCGAAACCTCTTTGAAAAAATCTTTCATAAAACCGCAGGACATGCACAGATATTTAGTTTTATATACAAAGATTATAATAAAATTATAAAAATTATAATTAGGTAATACCTATAAAGCCGGAAAATAAAAGCAAATTCGATCACGTTTATTTTATAAGTTTTAATTAATTTCTACTGCTTTTGTACTAGAAAATTGATAACCGCATGAAAAATGAAATGCACGACCAAATTTAAATCCTAAAGTGTTAAACCCGTATTAATTTATTAGTTTTAATTAAAGTCCTTCACACATGTACTCTTAGTCTTGTTAATTTCGAAATAATAAAAATTGAGAAAATGGGACAGTTACATGATTGACCTCCTGGTTCTGTTATAGAGTAATTAGACTACAAAATTGCAAAGTTTATCTTCAATGTTTAATAACAAAATACCCTTGTGATCCAAAAGCAATCAGAAATTGAAACTTCATCTGGGATTTTCATGCAACATCCTTTGTAATTGATGTGTTGAGCTTGGTTCACATCTGTTCACTTTATTAGTTATTAATAACCACTAAGCTAGTCAGCCTTCGTAAAGGTCCTAACTCTTTCCTTTAAAGATTCTTAGCTGACGTACAGCAATCTGCGATCCAAGGGATACAGCGCTTATTATAAGCTGCTTTCGCTAGCTTACACGTCACTCATTTTCTCACTATAACGAAAGTTGACAGCACTAATTTTCAGATTATCAGAAGCCAGTCAAAGCTTTTCCAAGTTAGTTGGAATCGTTTAAAACAGCCGGATGCAATTTTGATCAATATTTTCAACACATTTCTTTACAAATAATACGAATAATTTATATAGGAATAATTTACATCAGTTCAATTAAGTTGAACACACTGATCATAAAATTGAAAGTACGATACATTGCAGCTTCGAATTTTGATTCCGAATTGTTTGAAAAGTTAATGTTAATATATACACTTAAGACTTTGCATGTAATGAGATAAATTGAAATCATAATTTCATCCATTTAAGTTTTAATACAAGTTCTCATACGAAACATTTAGTGTGGCCTTTTTACGACTTTAAACGTCCAACTTTCTGTTATTCAATTTTGTTTCCAACTTCATTTGCAACGATCAAGTTTTGTTCCCATGGGATATACTTTCGCCAGTCGTTTTTACCTCCAACTGGTTTTATATTCACTTAGTTTCGCAGTGAGCCTACTTTTCTAACATCTTAATTTGATTCTCAGATATCCGTTTCTCACCTGTATTTCAACATTTTCAGTATCAAGACATTGTTAGAATATCGTTGGCAATCTGGAGTACCTTACTATTTCTTTAAAGTATTAAAACTCCAATTTCAGGAATTCTTTGAAAATTCTGATTCTGAGTACATGCAAAAGAAGTTTCTTTTAAAACCTGGTTGAGAAAAATCAGAATTTATTTGACTAAATTAAGACAAATGAAAAATACTATGAAAAATGTTTATTTAGATACATTAAAAATCTGTCAAAGCAGTAAATAAAAACTATAACATATATTCAAAAGAACATTTTAGAGCCAAGAGAAGTGATTTGATGACTTTATGGATCGTTGAACATTACGATTTGGAGACTCTCTCCCGCTTATCTTGAACATGGTTTGTGTAAAGTACTCCGATATCGGGAGCATTAAGTTTAGCGACTTCTTTGTTGTGGTTTCGACACATTCAAGGTTCCGTATTGAAATTTCACACTGATCATAAAATAATTTTCAAGGAGGTAAAAACTAGTCTTTTTTATGAATTCGTGATCCTTTTTTAAGCGTTTTAATATCACCCACAAAAAAGTCTGTTTTAATACCAATTTTCGTCTTACTTAATGGGCGAACTTCAGACTGAAAAGTGATACCGCAAAACGAACTAAAATCATTCAAACTTCACGCTAACCAAAAAAGAAACAAGAGCATGGTTTGCTGCGGCTTGCCGAATTTCGTAATTAAGTATTCACTTGTCGGGTGGGCCTAAAAAATTCGGGATTCTCGCGATCCCGAAATATTTGTCAATCCACAATCTCTTTCCACCCATTGGTTGGATTTCTATTTCCTGTCTGTACTTGAAAATCGATATCAGAGCTGCTAATTGATTTTAAGAAATTTGAAGCGATTTAAAAAAATTTGAAGTGGTTTTATGAAGTTTTTAAAGATTTTTAAAAGACTTAAGGGGAATGTTAAGATTTTAAAGTAATACAAAATTTTAAACAAATGTTTCAAAGGATTTTCTATGATATTAATGAATTTGAAAGGATTTTCAAAAGATTTACAGTAATTTTAAGGAATTTAAGGGGACTTTAAGAGATTTTACGTGATTTTTAAGTATTTTTAAAGAATCTTAGAAAAATTCGGATGAGTTTCAAGTAATTGAAAAATTTTGTTAAGTAATTTAAAAGATGTTAAAGAATGCTAATGATTTGCAAATGAATCACAGAGAATTTTCAAGAACTGTCACAAGATTTTAAAAATTGCAAGACATCTTAAAGGATTTCAAAATATTTTTGGGAATTTGAAGAGATTTCAAGAGATTTCAAGAGATTTCAAGTGATTTTAAGGTATTTAAAAGACTTTCAAGATTCTCAAGTAATTTCAAAATATAAAAAATATAAAAATATTCTTTAAAATCTGTTAAATCTCTTAAAACCTTTTGAGATTTTTTTTTGAATCCATATAAATCCTGTAAAATATTTTAAAAACTCTTTAAATTAAACTATTGTTAATTCCTTTTACGTCTTCTGAAAAATATTGTAAAATATGTTTAAAAATCTCGAAATTCAAGGAATTTTTAACGATACCAAAAAATGTCAAACGATTTTAAAAGAATAACAAAAAATTTAAAGTTTTGAAAGAAATTTAAACGATATGTGTCAAGATATCTGAAATAATTTTAATTTTATTGAAATCTTTAGAACTAAATTAAAATGTTTTTAAAATTCTTTTAAGTCTTCTGAAAAATCTTTTAAAATTTGCTGAGATCATCGAAATTCAAGGGATTTTTAATGATACTAAAAAATTTTAAAGGATTTTAAATGAATACCAAAAAGTTTAAGTATTTGCCAAAAATGCCAAAGATATCAAGATAACTGAAAGGATTTGAAGCGATTTTAAAGTATTCCAAAAAATTTTTTAAGTTTCAAGATTTTGAATTAAATTGGGAACAAAACTATTTGTAAATTCTTTATTTTTACCCATTGTTTCGGTTTGACGTGGAAAATGTGATAAATGTCTAATAAAACTAAAATGTTTTGATTGAAAATAGAATTTTAAATAGGGCTAAATGGGGCAATTTCTGCACAGGTTTTTTTAAAAATAACAGAAAATAATCTTATTCATAAGCAAAACACTAATCTACCGTGATACCTCCAGTTTCGGTTGGTCTGAAAGTATCGCGAGTGAATTGGAAACGTAAAAAAGTCAGGGACGTATGATTGGTTGCTTTTCGCACTGAAAGAAAACTCTGGTGAATTGAAGCGAACTAACGAAATTATTATCTTAGGGTACTGCCCACCTTGTTGTTCGGTATGAATGGAGGTATCACGGTAGAAAATATTTTTTCTTCGGTGTGTGTTATAAGCATTTGTATTTACTGCGATTAACTTGAGTGGTAGATTATTTTGACTGTTATTTGAGAGAATTCTGTTGTAAAAATTGAACGTTGTTTGGAAACGAATAAAAATGAAACTGTGATCTAAGCATACAAGAAATAGAAGCATAAAAGTCGAATTACTAGATCCATAGGTGGATGGAAACTGGAAAGCATGAACACTAGATAAATCCGTTTACAAATAAATAGGCGTTTGGCGTGCCTCGCGGGCGTTCAGCCGTGTTCTTGGTTCAGCTACCCGCTACGATCAGTTTTGTCGTGCAATTCAAGTCGCAGCTTGTACGCCACCTCGAATGAATTTGCATTAAGGTATGTCTGAACTCGTAGCTTGAAGCTTGCCTTCCGCCTTGTAGCATTTTCCTGCAGGCAATCACGCCCTTGGCGCGGTTTCCGAGACCGATCTTCCACACTGGCCTTGGCATTTAACTCGTATTGCAGGAATTTAAAAAGAATGTGCAGGTTTTTTTTCCTTCAGTCTTAGCGACACCTCAAAATAAAAAGCACCAGTCTGGAATGTAAACATGTGATTGTAAACAGGTTACCTACTTCCGCAAGAGTTCTATTTACACCTGTTAAGCGAAAATGATTGGTTTGTATTTTCTCGATATGATATGTAATCATCCTGTACAATTTCTGCACATGCGAAGTTCTGAGTTGTATGAGAATAATTAGTTATTACATACTAGGTTATAAAAGAAACTGCAATTACTGTGAATATTTTCTATGATACTGTTTGCAGTCTCGAAAAGATACAAGATGTTTTCTAGTGAAATTTACGTTCTTTTACTTAATACATTTTTTCGTGAGTATTTTTTTTATTGTGCTTCAGATATGATTGAAACTCAGATGTTTCGCGACTTATGAAACCGACGTGCAGTCTCAAAAAGATTGCTTTTTCAAGAACTGGGTACATCTTTACAAATATCTCTTGGGAAAGGCGCCAACGCGTGTTTCCGTGCCAGAATTCTCTGGAGGTAATGTCATCTCGTGCTTGGAATTCCTTTCCAGGTGCGAACATGTGCCCCATGGGAGTATTATAGTAAAACGTTAAGGATTTCCAGTTATGTGCTCTTGACACTATCATATATAATTGAAAACTTTAAACTATATATAGAGGTGCAAATTATTTTCGAGAGAAAATTTGAATCAAGTGGTATATAGGACATTAAAATGTAAATAGCATCTTATTCAGCTTGCACATAGCTGTTTACTGAACATCGATTTTTCCAAATCCGTATTCAAGAACCTGGATTTCGAATTCAAATAGGTTTTAGACTGGTAATCCATTTTCTGATTTCAAATTCCATGGCGGCGAGAAGACTGCACTGGGTTGTTAAATCAATTCCTTTCCCGTAACGCTGGCTTTGCCGTTCAGACATTGGTCGGAAGTGCGAAATGGAAAATATGTCTCCGAACATGAGCCTTTATTCCTCGACTTCTTTTGCTCTAGCAAACACGCGAGTCCGCGTCCTTGTGAAGCTTTGCGTACGTCCGACAGCTGTTGGTGCCGTTAGATGTAGTGTGCAAACGAATTTCTCGCGAGATTGCAAGTGAAGAGAGGAAAGCGGGGGCGAGCAGAGAAGTAAATGTAGAATGGAGAATGCAGAATGTTTCTGCGTTGAGATAGTGCCGCTAGATTCGCTAGATGTGGACGTTGAAGAGAAGGCTGAATGGTAATAAAGGCATTAAAAGACTGAGATCTCATCACCATCATCATCATCATCTTGATCATAATCATCATTTCTGTGATTCAAGTCCGGAAGTAGTCGCTGGAAGAAATATCTCTCGAGATTTCCTTCCCCCTAATTCATTGTCGATAAGTATTCAATATTCGACCTTTTTTTGGTTCTGAGCTATTCGCTTCGCTGCCTATCGAAGATCCCTTCTCGGAAGCCGAAGGGAAGGTGCACGACAAAAAGAAATTTCAACGCTTCGGCGTTCGTATTTATGGCCAACTCGCAAGACAACAAACTCCGGTGGCTCGCCTCTAGTGCGATACGCCGTACTTACTGATTCTTAGTTAATTGCCGCCCGTTACTCCGGTGGATGTTAGGCAATAAATAAGCACGATATATTGTATTACGCGTATTGCTGTTGTACATTATTCCACGAGTACATCGCGCGCCATCACCAAGACGAGGGGAGAGGAGAAAAAGGCCACTGGAACGAGGAAATCTCATCGTTTCATAAAGTCGTTGATTCCTCGTTCGTTGCTCTTCCGTACTCCGCCGCATCCTCGCGATTATCGTTACGTGTCGACCGTCTGAAATAGCTATACCGGTACGAGCTTCGAGAATGAATTGTATCCGGAATTGTTTGCTACATTTAATTGTATCGCTGATCCGAGCAAGCCACGTCCTGTCTGCGAAGAAGACTTTCGTAGAAACCGGTTCAAGGGTTTCTATACGTGTATTGATGTAGGCATGATGTATATAGATTACGAAGCTCTTCGAACTACAGGGTAAACAAACAGTAGTACACGCTCCCTGTCCTTCGGTAACGAACGATACTGACGCCAGAAGAACTCGATGGAGTCTTTGAATTCTTTAGAAGCCCAAGCATGACGGTCAAGACTGTTTTATTATCGCTTTTTCCTTTTAGATTTCACTCTTCAATTTTTCCTCTTTATCTTCCGAGTAAAGAGGAAGTCCAGCAGGCTGTCCGCAAATACACTCACAACATTTTTTTACCATGTTTTCCAATGTTTTAGAACAACGCTCAGACATTGTTAAGTCTTCGAGAACTTTTCTTCTTCCTCTTTTTCTTCTTCTTCCTCTTTCTCCTCTTCTTATTCTTCTTCTTTATTATACAATTTTCCACTCAGGATTTAACATTACTTCCGTCCCTTCTTCCACTACATCATTTACAATTTGTTTTCATTTACATTTCCTATTTACATTCCTTAAGACTCACTGATGTCTATAAGTTCTCTAATTATCCTCTTATGCTGTAACTTCCGTTTCCTTCCTTATTTTCATCTTCCTTTCGTTTTCCTTCTCCATTCTAAATTCCTCTTCTTCTGTCTGTTTCTTTTTCTATACCTCAATCTTTCTTTTATATCTTTTAATTCCTTCGTTCATACTTTCCCTATTCCTCCATCCCCAAAATTCTCACTATTTTCACTAACCCTAAAAGATGAGAAAAGATTGTGAAAATCCTTTCTCATCCTTATAAAAAAAGAATGTTATTCTTTATTTCCCAGAAAATGGTCCATTTGCTTTAAATATAACTACGTAATGAAGAAATATTCACAAATCAAACTATTAACAAACAGTGAATCAGTGAAAAATCAGTGAAATTCAACTGATTCTCAGTAATTCTTTTCGAACTAAAATTTTCAGTAGTTTAGTGATGATTACGTTTAGAGAGAACGAATTTTTGTATTAATTGTATTTAAAACTAAAAACAGTTTTAAAATATTGATTCATTTGTATTGAAAATAATTCTGTATGAAGAAGATTGTAAAGTCTATAGTAACTTTTAGTTAGAATACTCAGGGGTAGATCCAGGTTATATTATTGATAGTACTTAGAAAGAAAGTTTTTGAACGCCCTACAAGATTGGCATAACAACTTTTTAAATTTTTTTGCAAATTCGAAAATTCAAATTTAGAGTCAAATAATACGAGATACAGAGAATATGATAATAAAACAAATTATTAAAAAAAAACTTTTTCTAAAATCTCTTGAAAAACTTAAAAAAATTATATCTTTTGAAAATTCTTTAAAATACATTAATATAGTTTAAAATCCGTTGAAAAACTAAAAAAAAAATTTTAATTGCTTTAAACTCTTGACACTCACCTCAATTCTTTTAAAATTCTTATAAGGTTTCTTTGAAATCTTGTGAAATTTCTTTAAATCCCTTTAAATTCGTTAAAATATTAAAAATTATGAGAAAATCAAACCATAGCATGTAAATTATGTTTATATTTTTTCATAATTTTTTAATATCTGGAAATTAAAGTGATTTCAAAAAATTACAAGAGTTTATTATTTCAAACAATTTCAAAATATTTCAAATGGTTTCAAAGGTTTTCGACAAATTTCAGTAGATTTTAAGAGATCTATATTTTACAGAATCTAAAAACATTTTTTGTTTGCAAATTACTTCAAAATCTTGAAACTTTTTTTTTATATTTTCAAATTCCTTAAACATAATTCAAATTTCTTGAAATCCTTTCACATTTTTGATAACTCTAAAATTTCTTGAAAATTTTTAAATATCATTTTAAAAGACTTCAAAATTCGTTATTATTATTTAAAATCCTTTACAATATTTAAATATATTTTTAAATAATTGAAAATCCTGAAACTATCTTGAATTTTTTTTAAATTCCTTAAAAACTCTTTCGAATCAGTTGAAGTGTCTCGAAATAAATATTTTGAAAATATTTTAAAATTTGTTCACTTCTTACAATATCCCTTGAAATACTTAACAAAAACTTTTCATTGCTATAAAAGCTTGATACTCCTGTGAATTATTTCATAAAATCATTTTTTCGATATAATTAATACCTCTTTTTTATAATAGGACTTTTGTTTTCAGAAAATTAACTAGTTAAATAATCAAATGTTGCAAATAATGAACCTAGAATAGTGACGCTCCTTGTCGGGTCGTTTCTAGTTTTCCAGATGAGGACCAGGTTAGAACTAGGAAAAATTGGCCAGGACCATACCAGGACCCCACCAAAATTTCTGCACGGGTGTATAATGTTATATATAATATTAATATATATTAATATGTTATATATATTATATTATTATAAAATTAATTATTATTATTAAATTATTTTATTATTATTTTATATAATAATATATAATAATAATTATTATATATATATATATATATATATTTTTGAAATCTTGTGAAATTTCTTGAAATCCCCTTAAATTATAAATTATTATATTATATTAATATTATATATTATATAATTATATAATTATTATATATATAATATATAATATATAATTAATTATAGATTATAATAATTAATTATTAATTATTGAATGCCGTGCATTGAGTGACAGAAACTAAATAGTGGATAAAAATATTGAACAATTTTTAGCTTTAATTATTATAATTTATTTATATATATAAAATTATATTATTATATTATATATTATATATATTATTATATAATGTTTGTTACTAATTAAATTGTTCATTTAGTATTTAACCGCTAATGAATTCAAATTTAGTTCCCACAAAAAATATTTTAAAATTCAGTTAAAAAAGTAATACTTTAATTGTTAATAAAAATTTTATCTTCTCTTCTAAAAGTAAATTGTTAGTTTATTTTCAGTGTAAATTGCTCATGAAGAATGTAATAACATCGAGCGCAAAGTGCGACGACCGAATCGCTTGCCACAGGCGCACTCATACTTACTCATACATTTATCTGAAAAAATAATTCATGATTATTCAAGACTTAATAATTCTGAATTTGTATCCCGAGAAACAAATGGAAATTGGCCCGACTTGATATTAACGATATACTACGCGGTCCTTGTGCTGATTTTATATTCATGGGGTGGGATCTTGGGGAAGCTCAGTGCGGTAAGTTCACGCGTCGGACCAAAAAATAGCGTTTTCGACGAACTTCATTTTGACACATGCATACGACAGTTCGTCGACAAACTGCGGACACGTTGAGAGACATCCCTGGAGAAATGAAAAATAATCTCACCCAAAACCAAAATGTATCCAGTCACGCTTTTGAATGGAACGTTTATTGCACTCGAATGATATTATAATATATAAATATAGTTCAATAATGTTCCGGAAAGCTACTTTATTTTCAAATAGAAAATTTTATTTTTGACTTCACTTTTCTCGTCAATTTACTGTAGAATTTTTAAAACCTTAGAAAAAAAAGCATCTAAAACTACTAAAAGCTTACGCTACTCTGGAAAACCAGTCATGGAGCGAGCCAGAAATATTGATATTTGAAATCTTCCTACATACTCTACTTTATGGAAATAATAAATTTAATTTTAGTGTGCATCGCGTCGTGAATAATATTCATTTACTTTTATCTCGAATTTATTTTGATTGTGAACATTTCATATTTTCTACACACATATCATTGAGCGGCTGAAAGTAAAACGTGGATACAAATATTTCGCTTGGTAAAAGTGGGCTAAAAATTGTTAAATATTTTTATCCACTATTTAGATTCAGTCACTCAATGCACGGCATTCAATTGGAACGAAATGCACAAATCAATACCGATGATTAAAATAGAGTAAGTAAAATAAATTAAAATCTACTCCAATGGTCTGGCTCCTGACAAATTATAAAAAAAAATCGTCTAGTTGGGCCAGTATATATAAACATTGAAAATCGCCACTAAACGATATTTTAAATCGACCAATTCCAATTCTCGTCGGTCCCTATGTACACGTACATATAGCCTAACACATGAGTAGTTAGATCTTACAATTTGTATCGAGTACTGCAACGAACGTGGGCGATTGGAAACGGCACTCTGTACAGCAAAAGTTTGCTGAGAAATTGATTTCTTATTATTTACGAGGAGCTTGCACATGGAGGCACACTCTATAATACGTTTACGTTGGCGCTTAGGGGGTGATTATTTTGCGGAGGTGGGAGGAAGGAAGATTTTAAAAATGCATGTCCCCAGGGACAAATATATGCAATGGGACAAGTGGTTCGTTCAAGCAAGTGATAAATCGAAGCCATTGAGAGAGGCTTGATGCATGAGCAGAATAAAAATACACTCATTGTGAGATTATCTCGAGATTCCTTTCACGAGGCGGTCCCAGCTCCCAGGGAACGCACTTCGGGAAGTGAGGTTTTACCAGGATTATCGCGTGAGTTCATTATACGCTTACTATACCTACAATCGTTACGTAAAACCAAATCCGCCTTATATTCTCTACAACGTACGAACATTCACCTCGCTAGAATGCAAGTTCAAGGTTGATCGTGCGGCGGAAACACATCGTGATTCTTTTATGCCTGAAATACCAACATTTCGGATAATTACGTCTGCGTTCTTTGCCCTTGCCAACGCAACGGTATTCGCACGGAAGCGATCCCCGTGGATATTTCCGCTTCACGGAATGATACTATTAGCACAAGCTAATGATACCATTAACCTTTCAAGTTCCAAAAATCTCGGAACCCTTTACGATTTCGTCTAATTAGTCTTTCCCAGCCCTTTATCGTGAAATATTTAAATCATAATGATAATCAAGACGGATCTTGCTCAATATCTTGCTTATAATTCAGCGGCTTTGAATTATATGTTGAACTGAATGCTTGAGATCACAACATTAAAATTGTATAATCGTTTCCGTTAATCAATTAGTCTTAGACAGGGGAATATTTGGACTCGCATTTTCTAGGATCGCCGAAGGCTCAGCTTTATACGCATACTATTGATTCTCTATAACATTATTAGAACATATTTTTAAATAAAAAATTCTTTAATTAATTTTACACGTCCACTGCGTGATGAAAAACATCGTAAAGCTTGCTATTCAGTTTTGATTAAAAAGTTTTTTCATTAAAATTACGAGCTTCCCTGATATTAATATGCGATGTGAAAACATGTTATGCATGTTCCAGTGTGTGTTCTAGTGTTTTTGTTCCGGCAGTAACACATTAAAAACCGACATGAAGGTGCGTGCGATATTTACCATTTGACATGAAGCAAAGTGAAATTCCTTTTGACTTCGATCGAATCATTCTTCCGACCGTTATTCCTCGTACGATTAGCAGCGCTGAATCGATTTCTCTGCAGTCGTTAGATGAATCCGCTGCACTCTGTATAATATGCGCTATGCAGATATCGAACCAGATTAAGATAAAATCTAGGACAAGGCTGACTCTATGGGATTCAAGTGACATTATTACGGAGTCTTAATACGGAGTATACTTAAATATCCTCTTCGCTTGCTTATCGGGAAGGTACACCATGTTAGTTTCTAGAGAACTGATGAGGTATTTAGCTGCCTCTCCGTTGATGGATGAGGTTTATCTAACGCCCATAAACCTTCCCTTTCATAAAGATTCATAAGCAGGATTACAAACAGACTCAATTAGAGTGTCACACTTCAACAACGAGGTGTGAAACTCTCACTGAGCAAGAAATTACCATTTTTATACTTATATATTTTTATACTTATAGAAGTGATTCCGCAACCCATATGTAGTGTGGGTAAGTTTGTCCTTGCTGCACACCACTACCTGTAAAATTACTAGATAACGATGCATTGCCTAGAGCGCTTTACACGTTACAGGAAACCCAATAAATATTGGGAGAAAATTGAGTTTTCAAGTTTATCTCGAAATATCTATTTATGCGGATAGGATTATGCAAAATATGGAACTCGCGTTTATATTTATTAATTTTAAAAACTTGCGAAATGATATTTCATCTCTGAAG
>JAUESI010000018.1:7245876-7288129 GCA_032275145.1 Synergus laeviventris | reverse complement strand
AACTTTACAATTTAATTATGTCAAAGAATTTGATAATTATTCAGATTTTAATGAAGTCCTTTCGGTGATATAATTATTTTACTTTGAATTTCAATAAACCTTCATATATCTATTTTTCCTGTATCTCAAAGTCGCCTTTTAATTAAAAAATAAAACAGGAAAAGACTCAAAATTCAATTAGTCAATTTAATAGCCTTTGCAACTCATCAGAATGAACATGAAGGGGTGGTACTTTAATATTTCGCTTGGTAAATGTAATTATTTAATTTGATGAAAAATATGCCTGTCGATATTACAATAAAGAGAAATCGATTCCATCAAAATCGTATACATTATTATACATATATACTCAATTGTATTTATAAAAATAAAGAAAAAATACAAAAATAAAACTATCCAAATAGAATGTTACGCTTTTTTCTTAGCCAAAATCTAGCTCCAGATTTAGTAAATCTAAATATGCATTTTAGATGTTTAATCCTTCTTTCCGCGCTATGAAATGCACTCAAGAAAATTTCTCAAGTTGGGAAGCTAAATTCTTAAGAACCAATTTTATAGAACCAACTCTAAATAAAAAAAAGTTTCTGCAATTACTTTTCCAGGAATCCTGCTGCTTTCCTTCGTTAAGAGGATCATTTAGGTAATTAAATTCTCTTTGAGCCACTGCTTACTTTTATATTATTATTTAAAAGTTATTAAAAGTTTATTGAAGCTTCGGTCACCTAATAATTTACCAATTAATATTTCATGAAATTAGTGCATCATCAGTACAGATATTTTCAACATAGTTTTATTCCCTTATATTATATATATTATCACGTTTTCCGGCAAAAAAATTCATTATTACAGGCGAGGAAATAAGTTTCGTGAAAATTTTTCTTCAAAGGTGTAATTCAACATGTATTTCCACTTGAAAAATATTACTTTTAAAACTTCTCTGCGAAGTTACCTTTTATAAGAAGATTTAAAAATAAAGCCAGCTCGTAAAAAACCTGAAGATGAAAAGATATGTGAGAAGTGAAGATAATTCTACACCATAAAACACATTTCTCCACGAAGAAAAAAATTGGTTTCTCATCTCTTCTATTAAAATTGTCTCTCATCTTCAAAATAATCTCAAAAAATGTAAAACTTTGAAATTAATTGAAACATAAAACCAAAGTTAACCCGCAACTATCCCTTTCTGAATTAGCATATATATCCTGAATGACCAACCACAGTCAAAGTTTTGTCGCACTTGATTTATCACCCAGTTTACAGAAGAGGAAAGCTCCCTAATCACTGTCCAACGCTCAAAATTATACACTCCAACATTATGAGTTTGTCCATCAGTCACAGTTTAAACTTGATAATTGGAATGAGTGGCAGGCATACCACAAAATGTATTTAGGATTATATAACAGCACCTAAAGTAGATTCGCAATCGGAAATGTACCTTACATCCTTGAAGTTGTCATTACCAATAAAATAATATTCGAAATAAAAGCAAAAAATTCCTAGGCATCCAATTTCCTGGCAACAATATATTTTTTTCTTTAAGTGAGAGCGCGCACAGAGTGTAACGACCTGCGGAGCCGGTGATCGGTAGCGTGCGATGTCCGCCTCCAGGCTAAGGTACTCAAAATCTGGAAGTGCTCATTTCTAATTATTCCCCTCTTAGGAAGACTCCCCCTTCTTATTTACCACCCCAACATACATCATTAATAATTCGTGAATACGTGTGGTGATGTTGAGCATTCCACCTGCCAACAGTTACCGGGAACATCCCCCCACCTGAAGTACTGGCAGGAAAAGTGGCCGCACGCCTTGCAATCGCAGCATTTCTGTGTTGGTTGTGGCCGTGAACGGGGCTCAAGTCCAAGGGCACCGAGCTCCTAAGTGCAAGATTCTCCGTGCGATCACCACGTCCGACACCGATTTACCCGAGATTTCCCGGTCCCAGTGCCAAACTACCTCGAGGTATGTGTTGATAATCGACTTAAAAATTATTCTCGACTTGTACGCGAGTTTCATCAACAGCAAAAATTTGTGATGGATCAACGTGGTACCAAGAGTTCGTTTCCGTCTTGGTTCTTGTCCTACCTCAACTTGGACGAGATTGCGAGTGTTTCCCGCGTTAAAATCCTGCTCAGTCAAGAAATTCCATCCACGACAACAAAGTCGACGAAGACATGTGCAATTAATAACCGGTGCAAGGCTGTGGACCAGACGCTGGAATAATGCATCCTGTTGTAAATTTCGTCCAAAGATAACCTGGATTAACCCCGACTAAATTATGTGACTAATTTTTATTGGAATGACAGCAGGATGATTTTTATGAAGGAGTTATATTTGGACTGTTTTGGTTCAAATATGCCTTGGATATTCCCATCTTATAGGAAAACTTTTTCTCTGCCCTATATCAAAGATGGAATTCCAATATTGCTTAACGATATATTTTACTTCAACGAAATGTCAGTGTATCAAAGTTACCGATATTGGCCCAGCCCTGCGCCGTTTGTTAAACCCTATTTATGAGCAAGCTTTCGGAAAAAATCGTGGGATTTCGTTCTCTGACAAGCTCGATATTAAAATACCTTTCGCAAGCTTTGAATTACTGAGGAATCGTTGCCGAAGTTCAATCGACCTTTCCTCGTACTACACTTTTCCAATTAGGTAATTCCATCCTGGCAAACTTCTCCGATTTCAATAAATCGGAGAAGTTTGGAGAAATTTGTCTCCTTTCCTTCATAGTTTCGATCTTGCTGAAATTTGATCGACAATTATCAATTCAATTTTTCAAATTCTCACGCAGAACGGGAGAAAAATGTATGTAGTACTATTATCGAATTATTAATTAATTAATAGTTCATTGAATTATTTTAGAAAATTCGTTTTCTTAATTACCAGAGTGAAACAATTTAAGGGTTTAATTTAGCGCGACTTAGATTATGCTCCTTTTCCACTGTTCTCTTTTACCCTTTCTCTACTTCAAGACCATTTCCTCAGTCATTACATTGTGGCGAATCGTTCAACTAACTTCGAAATAATTAGTCCGGATAATGAAGTTCAGTCGCACAATGGCCTCCTCCTATCGTGGTTAATGGGATTCGCCTTATCGCAGTTTCGTGGCTTTATCGATTCCACTCTCTCCTTCACCCTTTACTCTACCCTTTTAACGTTCCACTGATATGTGATCCATCAATGAATCAAGTGAACAAAGTGACATACGATTCAAGTAGTTGTGAACATCCAAGAGCACTTGTATCATGTATTTAAAAAACGTTGATAAAATTTGATTTGTTTGGCCCATTCAAATGTAATTTTTTTTAATTGACGCCCTACTTTTTTTTATTTTAATCTCGAGAATCGCGTTTAAAACATTAAATATTAAAAATGAAAAATGAGATCCGGCGTGTGAAAAATCTAATTTGAATATTTTAACAAGATATTCATTTAATTAGTGAGCGTGTTACATTAAAATTTAGGAAAAACTCATATGAAAATGAGGTATACTTTCATTGAAAGTTCAACGTGGTACTTATCATTACTGTGAGATTCAAGATTATAGAACAAATGAAAAATATTTTTAATATAAGTGGCGTCGAAAAAAGTAAAAAGAGATTTCAAACTGACACCTCGTACCGAAACGTGTGATGACTCTCCATTTTTAGCTTCAATATAAAAATAAATATAGTTTATTTTTATCCCCTAATGAAATATTTATTTATTTTACTATACAAATATAAATTGGAGACTGGTTTAGTTGATTCAATGAAGTTGTCTCCAATGCATTGGGCTGAAGCATCATCACACATTTTAATGTTTATTGAGCCACAACAAATTGCAATCATTCACAAAAAAAAGTTATATTACAAATATGTAACACGAATATAACTGTTATATAACAGTTATGCAATATTAATATTGTAACCGAATTATTTGTCTAGGTATACATTTGGAATTTGTTTAAAAAGTTTAAATAACATCTAGGAAATAAATATTCTAGTCAGGAAATATTGAGAAAAGTATACAAGAAATCAATGAATATAAATGGACAGTTAAATAATAATGTCGAAAGCAAAAAAATGATAAAATCACATACTTCAAGACACGAACAATAATAGGCAAAATAAAGTAAACAACGAAGCCAAGATCTTGTCGATAAATAAAATAAAAATAATTATGTTTAAAATACTGCCAAAATTGACAAAATTAATTGCACTCTTGTTTTTGATGCTTTGCATATCCTATAATTTCATAAAGTGAAAAAGAATGATTTTTTCGCTTCTAGGCAAGAGCGCCTGATAGATTGATTCGTAGATTTCACTCTTTTCTATCTTATTTCCCTAACTTAATTAAATTTTCGCAAACTTGGAGATCCTATCCTTAATTCACTTGAAAATCCTTTCTATATAAGACTTCGTTGGAATATCCCATCGCATTCATTCCATTCTCGCGAAGACTACGTTATACTTTCGCAGACATCAGTCACTAAAAGTTGCTAAGGTTCGTTAAACTTGAGCCCGAAGTTTGCCTGTTAACGAGTTATTTGTAATACTTAATCGCCCATGCAATCTTAAAGTTGATTCCATGAGATTCGACCGGGTCTCCAGTTTCTCAGTTGTATCTAATTGAAGTTGCTTCGTAGACAAGAGTTTTATTCCAGGCTCCCGCGGGTGGTCAAAGTTTAATGAAAAGGGGTACGATAATTATCAACTGATAGACATATACATAATATATACAATACTTTTATATATCAGGCAGTATTGCATATTATAAAAGTAAATCGCGCGTTGGCCGTGGGGCTAATTAAGGGCTGCTGCTCTTCGGGCAGCTAAATTTTTAACGTCGCAATTAAGATCACGATCTCCGGGTGGGAAATTAACGTGTCAATTAGGACGCTGACGATAAATGCCTGTCAACGTTGGCATAGAATGCCATAACTTACATGAGACAGTGAATTACGGCGTTATGCATCATCGCCGGCAACCACCGATACATTGTGGGAATGTCGTTGGAAATCGTGGTCTACGAACTTATCGAGTTCTCCTGGATATCGATGAGTGATGATGACGACGATAATTAAAATCATTACATACAACAGATTCTTTCCGACAATCCGAGATCTATTCCTTATAAACGCACTGGAAAAGAGTTCCTGTTTCACATTTCTTTTTCACATTTTCTACATTACTTAAACCTTCGAGAATTTTTATATCTCAAATTTTTCTCTGGAACTGAGGAACAACCAGAGCTCTTTCTCACGTTTACCTGCAAGTCCTTACTAGTCAGAAAGGAGCGAGATTAATTGTTTTACTTACATTTTGCAATATCAAGTGTACCTGAAAATACATACGTAATAATGCATACTTAATAATCCACGTAATAATAATTCAAAAACAAATATTAAGCTGGTAATAAAATGAAAATCATCTGTGTTTTCTGCACCTGACAATTTAAAATGAAATTGCGAAGTGTTTTATGTGGAAACAGAAAATGGTTTGAAATTAAATACCTGACGACCCTGACTCATACCCAGAGATAAAATGAATTTTTGCACATTTTAAAATTATTTTAACTCCAGCAACGCGTTTCACATAGAAATATACGATCCGAGGGAAGAAAAGTTGGAAGATGTGAATTGGGATCTTGAATAATGAGTGGTGATAATAAACGACCATTTGAAGGATACTTTGGATTTTCGAGGCCGAGGTTTCGGTAACGGAACAGTGAGCTCCCTAGAATTTACACACAAAGGACGAGTCTCCATTCCTTGGAATAAGTAATGCTTGTTCGTCTGTTTTCGGTCGGTGTCTTCTCGCGCTCGGGTTAAATAACTCTTATGAATATGCATGTTCGCTCTTTCGATTCGAGAGCGAGCTGGGGCGACCGTGACGTGGGCATGAAAAGAAAAGTAAAAATGGAAAATATAATATAACATAAAAGACGCGAAGAGGAGTCCTCGTTAAAAATAAAAAGGTTCTCGCAAGATATGTATAAAGTTTCTGGTTGGAAATTCGTCTCTCTGCTAGACAATTAATGCGATGTTGGCTTACTTTAGGCAGTTGGAACAAAGGTCGCTACTCATAATGTAAGTAGGATTAATGAAAATAGTGAGGCGGTATACTTATACTATCGCACCTATTTCTACAATATAAATTTTAACGGATGGATGAGTCGAATGTTAGCCACCAATCACGTTATCTAAATTAATAAGAGTATGGTTGTGACAACCACAGAAATAGTAAAATATGGTACAACTATTCATTTGTGGTTGCCACAACCAGGATTTTGATTGAGAGAACCATTTGTGACAACCACAAATGAGAAGATGTACCATATTTTACTATTTCTGTAGTTGTCACAACCATTGAATTTGCTCAGTGTAGCGTCTCCTCCTGTCAATCAACATCTAACCCTCGTGGAGAACATTTAATTGACACGTATCATGTGACATTATGCTGATTTATCATGATATGAATTGTATGTATGTGTATTTCTACCTTGTCTCGTCCATTGCAAAATTGTATGTTATTTATGATTTTTATTCCGTTGTCAAATTTTATTTGTGAATACCTTTGCCCTGTGAATTTTCAAATCGTGTTTCTTAAAAAGTTATTATTGTTTTGGATAGTTTCACAGATTTAAAAAATATAGCAAGACAATAAAAGAATTTAAAACCAATTTACGTAATTATTAGGTTACAATAGGGTAACGAAAAACCGTATCAAATGGAATCCCAAGTTCTTAGGCGCAACCTTTAGTAAACACAATTTCCCAGGTAGATATCTGATTAAATGCAAAGATCTTACCTACCCTTTGAATCGAGTCTAATAAGCCAGGTGGTGGATACATCTTATGTAATAACGGGAACGCATACTCAGTGTCTTGGAAAGAGCTGGTCTCATTCACGAGGACACACACAGTGTTATTTCCAGAGTTGTACAAACAAGTTACGCATCGGACAAAATACAAAATCGATCTTGCTCTGCGAAGAAGTCGTAACGTAGATATAAATCATTACCAAAGCCTGCAATTACCGCGACGGAAAGTAGCAGATACACCGACATATTCATCCACCCGGTATTACACTTTAATTTCATCTTAATAATACGCAGAAGCGTGGAAAAATTTATATGGTCGTACAAATCCACGGAGAAAATTACTTGTTGACATTGGGATACAAAGTATATTACAAAGGCTTTTAACGAAAATCTTAAAGCTAGAGGAATTATAGAGAGATGAAAATTTTAATTATGTTTTTCGATTTCATAAGTGAAAATAGATATCGTAATGAAAACAACAACTATTATTTTATAAAACACAAATTAGATGTAGTCATTATATTTATTTAATAAAATATAAGGAAAAATTGTCTATAGAAATATATTATTTTTGGAAAATTGCTTAAGTTTTAAAAATGTAATTTTATCTGTTAGAAAAGAATAGAAAATATAATAAATTATAAAATCTAAAAAGAAAGTAAACGCGCGCGCGGAACGCGCGTTCGAGCTTGTATCTCTAAAAGGATAAACACGCATGAATCAGGAAATCTTGTCATTGTCTTTCAAGATGCTTTCAAGCTCTTTTTAAACTGTTTTTAACTCTTTTTAAATATAGCTGGCCACTCGACGCGGATGTACATAACATAGAAGGAGATAAAGCAAGAGTTAAGAAAGAAAGATAGACAGGATTATGTTTACCGGACGTTCGGTGGGGAGTCTTAAAGATAGGTCTCATCAGGTGTGCTAAGTCGAACAGGTCTCCCAATTATGCTGTTTCTAAAAAGAGCGTCTTCCTTATCGTATTATCTCACTAAGAGTGGAATTCTGAAAAGATATAGCGGCAGCAACGGCGGCGCCGCAGCGCACAGCTACTTCCGCTTTTAGATCATTGTTTGCGTACGGTTAATAGCCCCCTGGATACACCTTCCCGGCCATTCGCGGTGGCTCTCATGGAAGCGCGCGCTCCTAAAATTATTCTCTCTTACTTCACTGTCTTTCACTCTCTCGCTCCATCCCCTCTCAGCTCCTCCCTCTTCCACCCTCATCCAACATCTTTTCACTCTTTCCCTCTATCGTCATCCTTGTTCTTTCTCCGCCTGGAATCGCTCTTGCACGTTTCCTCTCTCGCCCTCTTTTTTCTACTCTTCTCGGCCTTCTGGTTCCTTCGAAAAATTATGCGTTCTCGAAGGTGAACATCCGTTTTACACTGAGCAAGGAGCGAGGGGCAGTAATTGAAGACTTCAGGCGTGAATGGGAGCACCACGTGGATGGGTGAAATTAATTACATTCTCCGTTAAGAGCGTCCCGAACGTTAGCTCACACGAAAAATTGAAATTATACCGAAATCAGAGGAACTACTATCAGTCATTTTCTGCTATTAGAGTAATTTCTAATTGATACTCTACTCTCCGCGAAAGGGTTTTCATGTATGAAAAGAAAGTTTCCAAGAACTTAAGATTTTTCATCAATTCTTTAATATCTTTCCTTTTTATTTATGTATAGAAATGCGATGGAAATTCCAACGAATGTCAATCTGTGCAACTAAAAAATTTCTAATTTTTTATTCAAAGTCACCTTCGTAGGTGGATTCAAGAAATTCCAGAGCAAACATCAAAACTGAATCTTCTGTGAAGAAAGAAATGAAATTCTGATTGGTGGCAGATGTACCCCCTCTGACGTGTAATTTGAAGGTGTGAAAGAAACATTGGGTATCATCCTAGGAAGAACTATTTCGCAGTCTATGTTACATTAAATTCCTAAGGCTCGATGCAGTGGGAAGATCAGAGCTGTCGGATGGGTTCAAGAAACCCTCTTTCTTTGCTCAATGATCTTCCGCGAATCGCGCGAACTGAACTCATAAGTGAGAGACGGAGAGAGAGAGAGAGAGAGAAACAGGAACAAAAAAGAAACCAATAGCCCTGCAGCGAGAAAAAATTATTCCACGTTTAAGCGGATTCCTCTTATTTCCATGCAATTTTTCTTCCACAAAACGGCATATAATATATTCCTCTGAATTTGAGAAATATTCTTGAGAAAAGAAAATATTCTTTAAATCGAAGAGGATCCTCGAAAACGCAATCCTCTCATTTAGTGACCTCTCACAGTTTGCTCTAATTTATAAAGGTATTATGAGTGGTATTTTACAATATTAAATTTTTAGCATGGGGTCATCAGTCTCTTATGAGAGGACCTACAGTTTAAGGTGGGTTCCGAACCACCAGAGCATTGGTAGCGGCTCAGAAATAAAACCCGGATCTAGGGTTCCTTTTGCAATCTTTCCTCTCAAAAATAGAAGAAAATGAGAATAGAAAGAGGGACTTTCCTCTCGAATGAAGAATATATGCTGCCACAATGCCTTCACGTGTTGTATACATACGAATCAAAAACCACCTAGCTATCAACCTACCTACCGCCGATTGCTCAATCTCACATATGCGTGGGATTGACCACACGAGCCGCTCGCGAAAGGGTTACAGTTAAGATGACCAAGCGATGATTGTCGGTGCTCTACCCGCGATCGAAACCGACTCGGCCGCGAAATAAAACATTGGCTCGTTCGAAAATAATTGGATGGTCCAGACGCCCGGGGGCTACGTCGGCAGGGAACGTGCATCAAGACTTGGGATCTGGAGATGAGGGAAACTGGCTCTAATACGATGCCAATAGCTACGCAGTACCCACGTAATCGCCAAGAAAATAGGAAAGATTGTAGGCGAGCAGGAAAGAAGATACTTAAAGATCAGAGACTCGTACCGAGTGTCTCAAAATCTCCGACCAAGATGATTCCCCTTGAGTAGATTCTTGGGTCGAAAGTCGTGCAGAGTATAATGTCGCTTCTTTTTGTTCCTGCCGCGCTATTAAAGTAATAAGTGATCGCCAATAAGGGGTTTGCATAGAGAAAACGATACGACTACCGAGAAAGGAAAATAAGATAACTACATACAGCCCTTGACCAAATTAACAGACGCTGCTTTTTATCTATATAGTTCTGCATAACTATTCAACAAACTACATCTTCACGTTCACTATGTTTATAAGCACCCCTTAACTGTTAGCGATTCTAACTCTACTCTTCAGAGAATTCATGCAATACTTTTCTTTGACAAATAAATAAGGCAACTAACTATTACTTTTGTATTCTTCTTATGCAGTAGAGACCATTCCCTTTTTCCTACGCATTCTGAAAGATCAGAGTTTTCCTCTTCGAAGCTTTAGTTTATCCTGTTTTACTTATAATTGAACCGTTGGAGCGACTAACGAGTTAAGTCTCATGAAACTCCTGCAGCACTTAAGTCATTAGTTCATCTCATGACTCAATTACAAGCAAAAGCTTTCGCGTCGTTTACCTTTCATCATTATATTTTCTGCAGAGATATTTATTCTGAAGAAAATTAGTGTCATTTAAGTTACACGGATGATGACCACTGCCAGTATCAAATTCATATTTTTTCATACTGCACATTATTAGCTCTCCAATTTTCGAAGTGTTTGCTAAACAACTCCGATTACAAGGGACGAAATTATATTCCCCATTTTTATCAAATTTATATTCTGTAGCAAGAGTGAAAACAAAAAATTGCCTTCATTGCACCCGATGCATTTTTAAAAAAAAGTTAAAGCGATAAAAGCGTGGAGGTACAATTTATGCGACGATTACGGGATATCGCACTTAATCCAACAAAAAAAGTTACGAGAGAAAAGTGATACTAGTCGTATTTAAATTCAAGCGGGATATAAATGTTAGATCAACTAACTTCTCGTTTCGAAAGCAAAAAATATCCTAAAACAGATAGATATTCGATTCCTGTATATTTCTACATTCCTCTGGGGGACCTTTAGTGGTATCTCTACTTTGAGAGATCCTATAAGAGAAGTTATATTTTTCAGCCGTACTTTATAGGTATTCTTATTTGGAAATAATTGGAGTGATCTGAATAGTGGAAGGTAGCAATTTGGTCTTCGGACCAATTGTAATCCTTCGTCCACTCCTTGTCTCTGAGGACTGTTGCACAGATTGCAAGGCCATGTGTTTTATGTCTGTCTCTCCCCGTGGGTGATTTCTAACAAACTATGCTCTCTACAGATGTATCGGTACATGTTCGCGTGAAAAATCACGAATACTTGATTCCCTCGTGCGCCTTGTGATTAGCGACAGTGAATCGTTGGAACCTCTGGGACAACATAGATGATCACAGGACATATCAGACAGGTGAATCTCTTCACTGGGCTACCGGCGCGTGAAACCTTGTGTTCTGTCGTCGGCACGCCAAGGGATCGAGTTACGTTCACCATCCAAGACCCACCTTGAGCCACAGTTCTTTACGACACGTTGACTTCGCTTTCTTTGTCTCTCTTGCGAATTATTGCCTATATTTGTATTTATTTTCTTTTACACCTTTCCTTTAGCTATTTCAATACCCAAAATGGAGAATGTCATGATACTAGAAATAACGGCCGCTTCCAATTTTTCATCGAAAGGTGTAGTAAAAATAATATCACCATAAAAGTTACATTTACTATTGCGAAACAACTGTTAAAGTTAACCACAGGAAGAATACAAAGTATCATTACACTTTGTCTTTATGGCTGTCCTAAGCTTTTACAGCTGCAGATGAAACTTTTAAAAGCATAGACAGTACATTTTGAAGTTAGGTATTTGCTTTTGTACCATAGTATAACCCGTTACTTGATAGCTTCAGTTTTGAATCCTTAGTATCGTTTAGCAAGTGTTTTCTTGTATTTTTAATAATGCTCTACAGCTAAAAGCGTTGTATTATTTCCTGAGCAAAGTCTGTAATCTTCAGCTCATTAACTGGAACCAAGAGACACGGAAGTTATTAAAAGTAATATTAAGTATATATGTAAAAAAAACCAAAAGAACTCGTGAGTTGATAATGAGATGTCTGGCTGTAGGTACTTGAAGAGGCAAGAACTTGGGCTGATCTTGACACTGTAACACCTTACCAGGGAACTCTGAATTAATTCGTATAAACCTTGAACTGTCACTCGTAACCTGACAAGCTGGTCTTGTTTAAACCTAATTACTGAGGGGCGACCAACTTGACCCCGGGTGGCGAAACAGCATGTCCTGCACCTGCGGGTGCTCACTTCTGTTAACGAGCATGTAATATTTACGTCACCGCCGCACCGATAGAAGGTCGTTCACATCACGGCTGACGCATGTATGATCACGAGACCAGGTCGGCAAGGGCGCCGGTCATTAGAGATATGATACCGTGGGCGACGGAAACGTTCTTCACAGTGAACACCTCCTTCCTTTTTTACCACCTTTCTCTCTCCCTCCCCCCCTCTCTCGCTGATTGCATAACTTTACACACTCACCGACTATCGTGTTTCTTAGCACTAAGCCTTTCTTGCGTCCCTTGTCACTGATCAAACTCTGCTTAAACGCGTTTGGAATACATTCGATGCATTCTCATTCACCGAATGCACACTCACTCCTGCTCCTCATTTTCCGCGTATTTCTTTCCTCATTGACTCTCTACATTGCCGATGTACTTGCCACGCATACCCAAAATACTTGACCGTTATTGCATCATTGTTCCATCCATAGAATTTGTTTTGTTCCGAGAATGTTTCGATGGTATTTAACAAGATACAAAGGCATTTAACCAAGATTAAAAATCTACAGATGGGTGACAATCTTTGCATAGTGAACGATGGGTAAAAAGCAAACGAGTTGAAGACGTGAAGGAGTTATATAACGATGTGTTATTATTGTACTACATGCAATATAGTGTCTTGAGTATTATAATTATAATCCAAATCGGAAAAGTAAGGAAGTGAATTGAAAGATAAACAATGATAGGGATCAGTGAGGTTAGAGGTGATTTCATTACTTATGAGCTGTATCGTTAGAAGTCAGACGATGCGAACAAATTGAGTTTCTGAACTCCTTCAATTGGGATTGATTCTATCCGAAGGAGTCTGATTACTACTTTTTAGTTAGCAAAATTCCGATTGTAATAAGTACTTCGGTGGTCTGGTATCCGGTCGGATAATTAAAAGGCTCCGAGACCGTACCTGGAAGACGACCAGGTAGGCTGGCAGAAAATGTACGGGAGACGCGAGAGTCCAGGAAGCGTGACTAACGACTTCATAGATCCTCTGTCCAGGACTTTGAGATCGCTGCCATTGCGAGGGCATATCCCTCCACCTTTTTTTCTTTAACCCTTATTCGATGACGACGAAATAGGAGAAACGGCAGGTCTCATTATGCAGATTGCCCTTGTGTATTGCGAGACGTGGATATCTAATCGGATCAAAATGTGGGAAAGGAGAGGTCGGTACACCAACGGTCCTCTGCATCTAGTATCGAATGTAGCCCGTATAACTGTAGCAACTCCAGCGAGCCAGCCACTAGCCTTGTATACGATTGTTTACTGCAGTTAATCCGCAGAATGCAAGTTCGCAACTAAATTGGAGTTCGGTCTAACGTGAAAATACTCCACCCCCTACTCTCCCTTAAACTGTTTCAATAGGGGCGTAACTTTTTGCCAATTCACTTTGATACTATCAATGTCAACTATTTTATAAGTAGAAATTTCTCGCTTTCCAATCTGTAAGACGTGAAGAAAGTTTTCCTTACCCTGTTAGCGTTTGAAGGTGAGAGATAAAAACTGATAAAAATGGAAACTTAATGACAAATATTTAGGAGAAGCTGCTGACTTCGACGTTTATCAAAGTTAAAGGAATGTTAAATAAAGGTGCATCACTCAGATTCTCATAATTGCTTTGATGTTATCACTCTGTTGGCATAAAAAAGTCACAACGCTCCCTCGAATTGGATCACCAGTTTCAGTTCTTTATCAAGAGTGCACACATGCCCAGAAACCGGTGTGTGACTGAAAAAAAGGGTCGTTATGATGATAGCGTTGAACGAGAAACGGATCTGAGTTCCTGTTTTGTCTTTTTCAAGACCCACTTGGCATTATAAACCTGCTTTCAGGACATTTGCCCGTTACCAACTGCAACCAATCACGATCGCGCCCTGATGTCGCGCCTGCTCGCGTAAAGTATAATTATCACATGACTGATTGCAATTAATGAAAGTTTCCAAGATGCTGGAACTTGAGTACCTGCGGTATGTGAAGCATTTTGCATCCCAGGGCTGATGGATGAAACAAGTTTCGAGGATTCTTTAACTGTTGATTATCAAGCTTCAGGATCTTCTCTTTGCGAGATTCAAGGATATTTTTAACGGCGAGAGATGCGTTTCAGTGTAAAGGGTCATCGCCCACGAGAATAGATTGCCGTGAGATTCGAGGGTCCAGTACTCATTAAAAGTGACGATGTATTATGCGAGAAACGAAATGTTGATAACACCCCATTCGCGAAATGGTTATATTCCGGAACAGGGAGCCGCGGTTGCTTTTAGGATCTCGAAAATGAAGTTTTAAGTGGCTGTTGCTCAGGTAGTTCCGTTACTCAGGGAGCGACCCTTGAGACGACAGTTTCAAACCTGAGTGGAAGTGACGTGCCAGTATGTTACATCTTTTTAACCTCCTACCCGCTTGCACCGTTTGCAAATATTCAAATGGCTCCGCTAATGGACCCCTTTCCACAAGGCGCTCGGTCTTGCATCAAAGTGGTGTAGCGGGGGTCGAGCGAGCTGGCAAAGGAGCATCCATCTTCCCGACCCACCCAACGTAAACGGTAGACCCGAAAATTACGGACTAACGGAAAGTCTCCGCCCTCTTCTCTGGTCGTTGACTTCAGCGCTTACAACGATCCCCCGTTGGTCTGCATTCAATGCAAACCCGATTTATATAGTTATCGGCCGCGAGAAAAAACTCTCATTATTCTCCGACTGTCTCTAGTTCAATTTACTCCCTTCTAAAAAAGACAATTTTAAAGAGTTGCTCATTTATCACCCTATCAGCACCCAAGCAGGAAGTCAAAGAAAAAAGCTACTCGGGACTAGCATTTACTATAATCATATAATGATAAGACACAATATAGTTCTATTCTGTGATGACCAAGATCGTGTGTAGAGAGGCAGTTATGAAGCAATGATAAAATTTATTGGCCAATTTCAAGTCCAAGCTATTAAAATTATGACTCATTTTGTAATTTAGAGTTATGATAAAATGATCATAAATCACGGCTAAAAATGCAAATTTCCCAATATTAAAATATTTTGGATTTTGGCTAGTATAATATATTCCAGAAAAACACCTTTTTTATCTTCTAATAATGAAAATATAAAAGCTTTTTAATTAATTATACAAACCATTTCATCAATTTTCTCATCAACTTCAAATTGCAGTTTGAAATATCATTCTTTTAATTGATAAAGTGGACTCACCTGAAACAGAAAAAAAATATCTCTGTAATGTATATGATAAAACTTTTCAAAAAAGCATCAGCTTTAATTATTCACGACAAAAGATGAAATTCAAACATTGTCTGTTGTTTACCACTAGACTGATCTAGAAGTGAGTGCATGTTATTTGCACACGTTATAGTACACTGAACACGTCCTTTCCTGAGTTCAGTATGCCGAGACGCGACCTTCAAAGTAATCGTGTTGTCGCACGACAGAACAGAAGCGGGGGCGTCTTGAATCTCGCGTGTCCACTCGTCTTCGTAATTATACACCCTGTGGAGTCGTAGAACATCACTATCTTCGCTACCGAACAGACGTTGCAGTTCCGATCGTAAGTGAAGAAGAAGGATCAGTCTGCAGCTGGTACCGTTAACGGCTCTGTGCATACCAAAAATGGCTCTACTTCAGTTACTACTAAAACGATGGGAATTTTACGTTCTGCCCTCGCAATCCTCTGTTACAGCAGTAATTTTACTTTACGCTCGCAATAAATGCGGCCTCTTCACTTCACGCATTTGGACTTCCGCAGTAGCTAGACTCTTCCAGTGCGTCGATGGGATGATCCAGGAGGTCAAGTAATCCTACTCTCACAACCCACGATAAAGATCATATCTTCAGTTTAAGACCTGATTGAAGAGTTGATAAACTTCATTCATTACGCACCAAATGGAGTTACCGATCACGTAACATGATGATTTTTTATCAGTTCTATTCATGGAATTAGAAGACTCCGAGATATACCGTTTATTTCGTGTTCAATCTAAACGACCATGTGGGCTGCTCGCCCACGAAAGAATCCTTTCTGGAAACGTGTTTTCATTTGTCTTTCGTATTAAAAAAAATAACAGTCGGCACGAGATTAATGAGGTCGCTGAGTGTTGAAATTCAAGGTAATCGAGATAAATCTAGTTTCTTTAAGGATACGAAAAGACCACCCAAATTCACAAACAAAAATTCTTTACATTCCGGAAACACCAGAAGCGTTTTTGACAATAAAAAAGTACACTCAGCAGATTTCTTGCGCGATTAGTGTCAAAGCTGATGCGCAGACAGATGCAGCGCAACATGCACTCATAAGATGATTATCATCTGCTGATAGCATATCGCCCGCGGTAAAACAACACGTCATTTTGTAACGTTTACATCAACTGGACTCTTGGTGCGTGGGTAGGTATATAGTACTTGATATAAAAACTAATACCTTCTTGGAAAGACAAATGAAATAAAGTACCGCAAATAATAATTATTATGAAACTCGTAGGTGGATGTAAACAGATATACTTGCAATTTTTGCCAAAGAAAAGGGAATGAAGTTCTCCATGTCAGAATGCCGAGTTGAATTACCTCATTTTATCTGTATTATGGGATTAATTACCTGGAACAGAGAGTAGGGCAGCGAGGTTTCTCGCAAAACGATCGGAAGCTTATAGACGCAATCACGCGTTTAGCGGCTCTTTGCTTCGGCTACTAAATTACCGCGGAATCAGTCGAACCGATTACACCGTTCAGTGCTCGCCCGTTATGCAGCCGCGTACGTAGCAACGCTACTGATTGTCAGGAATGCACTTGCCCACATGATTTAACGGGAGAACTGCATCAGATATGCACATGTTGACAAAATGACGGACAGGCCACCGCACGATCAGTGATAATCCTGGTACAGAGGTTCTCAAATCTAGTTCAAACCGCCATGAAATACGATCGCCTTTACCTTATGTTTAATAACTCATGATTAGCGCAGTTTCCATGCATAAAATGACTCTTCAATCACGTAAAACAACTTGAAATCACGCAGAGGCTGTGCATAAAATCATCTCGTAAAATCTTTCCACACCTCGTCATCCGCAGTCACTAAATTAATCCCGGTTTTAATTACATTGAAGTTGATCGTATCTTAATTGATGATAAAATCTAAGTGTATTGCTTTAAAATGAATCATCGTTCTTCTCAATCTTAAACAGTTCTCCATCTGTTTACCTCTTATTTCCTTGGTATATGTACCATATATGCACCAACTTTACAGTAAATGGCTTTTTGTGGAAAATTCTAAATAAAAACAATTGTAAAAGTGAAATGAGTGAAATTAACGCCTCCTCTACTTCTTTATAAGTGTAGCTGTTGAATAAAAAATTTCTAGTGATTTTAGTGACTGAGTAAAAACTGAGTATTTTCCTTACTTTTTTCTGTTGGATTATTGGTTTGTCAGGATAAGAGTCAGGTCATTAATAAAGTATCATCAATAAATGTATAGAAAAGAGAATATTAAACCATAATTGATTGAAACATCTTATGAAGAAATTTAAGTGGATCGATTTAAAATAAATCATCCATGTCGCCAATCTTAACCACCAGTTATCCGGCTGGTTAGATGTTTAATGATCTATAGCAAATAAACTCCTCAAGGTCGCAGTTCTTGAGGAAGAGAAGATGATTGTATATCACCATCTCAAATTCTTCACTATACATTAGACATAACTATGAGTCTTTAAAACACCTAAATTTCAATTTCCATCCACAAGGAAAGTGTGAAAATATTATATTTGGACCAGTGTTATTTTTTCATTCGACTATAAACTAAAGAGATTTAAAGCGTGTGAGGTCAAATCATTAACCCAGCGGTGATTTTCCGCTGGCGGGGCTAAACCTGCGATTAACCGCAGAACGAGAGGCTTTCAGTAGAATTTCGTTCTATTCCACAGTGATATTTTAATCCTGACAATTTTTTCCACGCGTGAGAGCCCAACCGCCTTCGGCTCAACATTTTGCATCGCGAAGCGGATACGTGCTAATTACGAGGCGTTAAAAAAAAGGAATTGGATTAAAGTAGAAAACTCGGTGGGTAAGTGGGCGACGATATGGGTGGCAGTTACACTGAGAACGTAATTGCTTTTCCGGGTAAACAGGCGCTGTAGCCATTCTATAAGAGAAGCCACGAAGCTGCAGGGTGCTCGTGCACGTATCAAACTTTGTTTTGTCACAGGAGGAGTCGTTTGCCACACGACGTAACTTACTGTTGTGTTTACTAAACGCAGTTACGCCACCCGACATCCTACTGCTATTGCTACGAAAATCCGACGCATATCCTGGGTGTAGGTGTGCCTCAGCGAGGATGGAGAAACAACCCCTACTCTTCACCGGGGCACTTTATTCTCGGTGCACACACCATTAATTTTGCGAAACGTGGCATTTTCGGCGAAATTTCAGATGTCTCTTTGTACGCTGGAGCTTCTAGCTAGAGTTTCGCGCTCTTTTATTCGGAATGTCGGGGATATAAGTGTAGTTAGAAATTGTACGGGAAGGACGCGATCCAAAGTAAATACCACTGAGGAACTGTGAAAGCAGTCCGAAGAGAGCGGTCAACAGGGTGAATGTGATGGAAGCGGGTGGAAACCATGGAAACTTTTTGAATCACTCCCTGGGCGAATGTAAATTTAAGTCATCGATCGTTCCGAAGTTCTGTCTGCGTTGAGAGCAATTCTTGTATTAACCTACCCCACTCACTTCACCCATCGCTAGGGTTGACAATGTATTTACTGGAAGCTGCAGACGAGTACCTTGTTGACGTAAATAGAATTTCGGTGTACATGAACCTACGAGAAGATTCAATTCAAAATAATTCCCACTTTATATTAAGCAATGCACTGCTATTGTGTAGCGCAGAGCTGGAAGCTCACGTAATCCTTATATTTTCTCCTCTAACTAGAGAATATTGTTTCCACTTCTATCTTCTACTATGAGGATTAAATTCAAGTAAATAGCATGAAAATTAAATAAATACAGGAGAATGGTAATATTAATTATCTTCATAGTTATGAATATGACCCATATCTCATATTTTGTGGCGAAAATTAATTAATCATTACATTTTTGTTTGTTTTAGGTGAGTCTTTTTACTGTACTTCTGGTTATTCCAGTTCTTCAGGTAAGTTTAAAACGCTGCACAATTTAGTGTTATGACGCTAACTAATATTGATAATTCCATGTGGCTGTTCTAGACATAAACCTCCACAAGATTGTAAATAAACTGGAAGCCAAATAAACTTGGTATTTCTCGTATAAAATGCTTTGATGTGCACAGAGTTGGTAACTGTTACCATAAACTGTGGTAAAGTCTATTAGCACCTCTCGCTTTTCTTACTTCACACCTTTTGTTACCGTTCCTTTAATTTCTTTTACTCTTGCTCTCTTCTGTGCTACTTGTTAAAATCGTTTTTCTGTGTTTTCTGTATTTAGTATTTCTCAACTGTTTTCTATTAGATACAACCAGTACGTAATTCAACCTTTTTTTATATTAAAAGGTCAAATATTACCTGTCTCAACTACATTTGATACGTATATTTTTTATATACAATATTTTCTCTACACGTTCGTGACATGACTATCATTACAACTTCCTCTATCAACAATATCACCTTATTGTCTTCCTTCCCTTTCTTCCTTGTTTTCTTCTCCCATTATTACATACATTTTTTTCATCATTATTTTCCAACTTCCTCTTCCTACTTCAGTGCTCATCTTTCGCTATATCATTATCTGCTCAATTTACTTTAATTTGATTCAAAAAATCATTTCTCAATTTAATTTATAGAACATAATTTCCTGTCATTGGAGTTTCACGAACTTTATTTCTGCCTATAAACTGATGTCTACTTCTTCAAAAATAAAACTAAAATATATTCCATATCCTTGAAATAAGCTAGCTTTTCTCTTCCCGTGGAAGAAATCCTTTTAGGGAGTGAAATAAAAAATATTTTCTGACGGGTCAGAACTGAAATAAAATTTCAAGATATGTTAGCTTTCGGCAGACACTAAAGATCAGTCTTTTTTAAACTCGCTGGTTATTATTTGGACTCATTTAACAACGACTTTTCTCAATTCTGTAGATGTATTAAGCAAGTATTCCTATCTCAGATTTAAAAAAACTACTATTTCACCTCGTAACTATAATTCTAATGAGATTCGCAAGAAACCGGCTTTAGTCGGAATCGAATACGACCGCAGACACGCGACATTTGAGTGCAAGTAGGCAAGCATCGTAAACGAGTCCGGGTGGAAGGTGACGCGAATTGCTGAACTTTTGGCCTCAGGCATACTTTTCAGAATTTCCAACAGTAAAGAAGTTATCTTAGTACTATAATGCATCGATTTCTCGCCAAGTTCAAAACGGTGCTTATAAACAAGATAATTTATTCTACAAGTCACAAGTTAGTTCATAAATATCGTAATATGCGTACACTGAAACATACAATTTGTAAATGAAATGTGACATTTCTGATGTTTATCCAACCTTTAACTATGAACTTTTGCAGCAGAAGAGAGTTCTAGAGAGTTGATATATTCAGATCTTTATTGTAATCAGAATATTCTTTCTGAGAATATTACATTCTCATCAGAGATTTGTGTAAAAACTGACCCCCCCCCCCGTTTTTGTCAAATGTCCAAGTTTTATGACCCCGGAACCTGAAAAACATGTTTTTACGAATTTGGCGTGTGTCTGTCTGTAGATTTTTAGTTTGTGAGCACGAGAAGTTTCGAAACAATTGACCGATTGGATTGAACTTTGGTTTAGTGTTCTAAAATTAAGGTCAAGTTCGTTAGAAAGCCATTTTTGATAAATTTGAATTATAAATTATCATTTTTTTTTTGATAAATAATTTCAGATCACTTTTTTTTTAATTTACAAATTCTACGAATGGATATTCATAGAACTCGGAAATTTGAACAACTCATCCTTATGAGTTTTTTAGAAAAAAAAAATTGTCAGATTTATAACATTTCGAAAATTTACAACAAAGAACGAAAATTGAAATTTTAATCGTGAAAAGTATTGTTAAAAATTTTTTAAATTTAATTTCTCCGAAAAAAAATATGAGATATGAGAAGATGTTACAAAAATAATATGAAATCGTACTTTTTATATTTAAAAGTGAGTCATAGTTTTTAAAAAATTATTTATAACAATCACATAAATTATTTATTACTCAATTTCGTTGGACAGCCATCGCAATAAATGTCACTGCAATAATAATTGAAGAAAAAAAAATTTTTTTTCAAAGTGGAAACGGCCGATTGATAGACTTTTAAAATAAATTGTTATTAACAATATATGATGTTGATGTTTGATAAAGCCTGAAGTATATGATAAAAACTCTTTTATAAAGAATTTGTTTATAAAAATTGTTTATAATAATAAAGTAAAATATTATTGAAATTAATTATGTTCTATGAATGCATGGAAAATAATTTCGGCTGGTAGTGATTCTCTATCTATATTTTTTCTTGAGATAAAAATTTAGAATGCTCAAATGGGCAATTTTTTCATTTTATGTGTTTATAGATTGCTGCTCTGTGAAAAAAAAAATTAAAAAAAGCAAACCACAATGCTCTTAAAAATTGAATACTGGACATTAAAAAAAACGTTAAAATCGGTTAAGAAATACGACCTGCAGGTGATTTTGAATACTAAAGTACTATTTTAGACCACTGTGCGCAGGCGTTCTGATACTTGCGAGGGAAGGGAGCCGCGCGCGAAGCGGGCGACGAGAGCAGATTTTTTTTGTTACTGATATATCTAATTTAGCTCCAATTCACCAGGACTCTTGACCAAGGATATTCATTCTACCCACGAACTCTCGTATTCGATGCCATTTCATGAGAATCATAAACGCGTATCTCCGTGTCGTTGGATTTGACGGTAACGAGCAATTTTCGATAGCCCGCACTACCAAAGTGTGAAATGTAACGATTCGTCCTGCTGATGCATGGGAACAATTTGCTTCCATGCACGATCACGATGATGAATATGGATTGTGATCTTTCATGGGACCCATTCCTAGGACAATAGTAGAGTCGAGAGTAGAGTATTCTAAGTTACAAATACCTATGAACGCTACTATAATCCTCTGCTATGAAGTTATCGCTCTATTCGCTATAAATCAATTGGATTACATTCTACCATCCTAAGAAAAAGATATATGCCTAACATTATGAATGTTTTTAACAAACATTGTGATTGGAAATAATAGAAGAAACAGAAAAGGATCTATTCAAATGGATTCGTAATTCGGCTCTGATATAGACATTATTTCATTAGTAAATCATTGTGTGTAACGGTCAGTCGTGCTGACCCACTAGTGCGGTGAGATGTTCTGAGCATAGAGGATGAATATGGATAGGGTTCATCCACAAGTCCTGTTTTGTGGGACATTGGTCTGTCACGTGAAGCGGAGTTACGAGTGTTTCCGATTATAATCCGTTAAGCGCAAGCATTGCTTGACCACCGGAAGGTTTGGTATGCAGCGGGTATGCGTATTCCACACTTTAAAATTAAAGAGGCCTCTCGTGTACAAAAAAAAAACCACATCAGATATAAGATACTTATGCCCGTATTAAAATTGGACGTGAAAAAACTCAATGGGTTAATAACCCGAGGGTACACTCGGGTCTTTAAATTGCCATGAATCATCGTTCATTTGCATACTTCGTGATGTTTTTCGTGAGTATTTAATATCGAATACACAAACTACATAGGGGAAGTCAATTTTATTCGCAGAATTTTTTGATTCACATCAAGAAGAAAGGCTCAAGCATGTCGAAAGTCTCATGACATGAATGGTTGACCGTGGCATTTACGGGTTGCAAAATTAATTTAACTGCCAGTAGTGAACATCTTTCGTGGCAGACTTTGAGGTTATTTTGTCAGTCAAACCTTAATATGGTTATATTGTGCCGAGAACCGTAATTCGATCCGACATTGTGGGCTCCTGAAGCGGTGCACGAGTAGATTAAAATTGAATGAGTTTTAAAGCTGCACATTACCACGTAGTATACTATACTATACTGTCATGCATGATTTGCAACGGAAGCAGAGAAGGCGAGGGGAGATTGCTCGTGCCGATTTGATATGGAATGACCGATAAAACGTACCAAGTCACGTTTCGTCCCACATATCAACGGTGCCGCGGATATACCGTTGAACACAGGTACCTAATTTTCTTCGCGCTTCGAATAATAAAAGCCAGTCACCGCGGCCTTGTTCCCCAAAAGTCTTTCGTGAACGGGTTGCCTTGTTACGTCAGAACGACCGCATGCCGGCACGCAGTGAATGTGTAGGTTATAACATTGGCATTCCGATCACGAGGCAAAACGAGTTCTTGAAAGGTAAGTACTGTGACGATATGAAGTAACGATGCCCTGTTTATACGCCAGTTACTTCATTCTGGAAATGGACAATGCACTTCCCGATTATCAGATTATCGTAGTTTCTTCAACTCGCTTTTATACGATTGCTTTTATTCGCAATTGAATCTGCTATTTCCATTTTCAAATATACAGCACGAGAACCTGTCGTCGACGCTTTTCACATCGCACCCAATTATTCCTTAATGTATTTACAACATCCAGCTCGTAATAAAATTCTCGTGAAATATTTCACAATTATGGATCCTAAAAAACCTTTCAGGACAAAAGTGACAAAATACTAGTACTTATTGCTGTTCATAATTTCGTATATTGCTGGACATTCGCACAATTAATTTTTCCTGATAAAAACAAGCTACCGCCTTTTATGAGTTCCAATTCATCGTGTTGTTCGAATCGCGGTGCGTCGTGCAATGATTGGTGGCTCATCATTTTACCACGAGCACCACCATCCAACGCACTCGTAACGGATTTTATTCGCGCAATATTAAAGACCTTAATGGACAACCATTAATTAACGCGGACAAGACGCAGCTCGTATACTGAACGAGGAGGAGTCGCGAAAACGTTTGCTGGTAGTCAGACATCCGTCTTCGAGAATTTCTTCCCTAGTGAGAGATAAAGGCTTCGTTGAGAAGGAGAGCGAAGTTTATAGCTCCAGGTGAGAAAGTCTAGTGCGCCCTGGGACTCAAGAGGCGTTCGGCTAACCTGGTAGTGCTAGTGTTTCTTCCTTTTTTATATCCAATCAAGGTATACCCTTGGTCAAAAGTTTCTTTGGTAAGGTATAGGTGTCATATTCCCCCATCCAAATGTAGCTGGATTACAATAATTTATCTAAGGCTGCTATAATAGAGGAAATAGTATTTATAAATGGTTTGCTGTAGTATTTTTGGAGAAATTGGGATGTTTGCGAATGATGGCAGGAAGGTCAATTCGCACACATGATAAAGCTAAACTGATAGATGTTCTCGGAAGAAGTCTAACTATTCGCTATCTATCGATCGTGGGACAGGCAGCCGGCGGTCATAGCAGCCTTTGAGATTAACGAGTCACGCCGTTGTTGGGCAGCCTGGTTGCTAACGACGATAATAATGCTCTCAATAATAAACGGGAACCTTTGTAGCCGCGGTCCGGATACGAGGCGAGAATTTACTAAAGTTGTTCCGTTGTAACCTTCACCAGGTGGAAACCGAGTGTCGAGCGAACGTAAACGGTCGAGGGTTCGCGCACGGGGGATGAAACTCGATACCGAATCCTGCCGTGATTAACGACGTTTCACGCTCGTCGGACGTCGGCTCTCGGATGGAGAGAAGGATTTGTGACTCACGAGCTTTTCCTGGGGCATCGACCCTTTCTTTCTAGCATTAGAAGGCCTTCAACTGATAAGGAAGGCCAGGCACGACTAGTCTACGCGACACGTATGGTGATTTTTACCCTAGGTCAAACTTTCGAGAAGTTTGCCGAAGGTGAAACCATCTTATAAGCTACGGATACGTGTTCAAATCTACTACATCCGCGACTTTTCTAAGCTGATTTTGATCCAGCCGTATCTTCTTTTCATTTAGAATTCAAGTTTCAATGCCTTAGTGCACCGAATAATAAATTGACTGAAATGGATTTACAATCGTATTTAATTAAGAATGTCTGAAAAGGTGAAATATAGAACTAAATATTTCGGTCAACTATTAAAAGAGGTCTGACCTTTCCTTTGCACCTTGCCTGAATTTTCGCACGTCGCAGAGACATTATGAATATACAATAATCCCTGTTAATTTTTGAATCGTATAAATATGGTAATATATCAGATAAATTCAATATTTTGAAGAAAAAGATCTTGTAACACTTTACTTGTGATACGAATCAACTGAAAACGGATGTGGTACCACTAGCAGCAATTTAGCACAGTTTTTATGCAGGAACTAAAACGTCAAGCTCGTCATTGAGGCTGTCGCAAAGCGTATACTACACATGTTAGTCTTATCACCTTGTGACAAGAAGATGTAGGTTAGGATAGTAGTGTCAAGTGAATGTCAAAGTAAGATGCATGTATGTTTCCGTTACGTAATTTTTTTCAATTTCACATTTTTCTCAAGAAGTTCTGCACGCATCAATCAAAACTACTGGTTCAATATTCTTTTCGGATGCAAGATTACTCATTTTTATTTCATGGCTTGATCCAACCTAAATGATACGAATCTTTTTCTCAATTATTGGTAGTGATTGATCAGCATTGCCATGGTCGACGTACATACAGACTCGTTTTGTTTGTACTTCACCTTTTTATCACCAAGTGAAACGAGGTGAATCTCCTGATCTTTACAGAGCTTTACGAAACAACCACCCAAGTGAGAACAATATAGTACGTCATTTGAAGATAAAAGCTTATCGCTTATAGCTGGAGAATATAGTGACCCAGTGACTTACCGAGAATTTTATTTCAGCGACATGCTATTACGCCGTATTGTGGAAAGGCACAGACACATAAAACCAGGTCTTGCGTTTTATGGAATGGTTTAAATAATGTATAAAAATTTGTTATTTTCTTCATTTTTCAATGTTTTATTGTCTTGATTCATCTGTTTATTTCACAATATGGTATTTTATTAAAATACGGATGCGTGAGAGATAAAAAAAAAGTAAGAATAATAAGAATAATCGCGTTGAGGAAAAACTTCGTTAAAGGTCATTCTGACTAATTTTGCAAGTGGTTATGAAGTTTTCAACCTAAGTGTGCTCTGGAGTAAGAATAAGTGAAGGGTACTTTAGGTAGTCAAAGAAATTACAGGAAAGCACTAGGCGAGATAGCTCCGAGCAACGGTTTAACTGCTTATCACTCGGCACCTCTCTTGACGCTCGAGACGGAATACGTCGAGCTTGCGAGTCACGTTCAGGAATTCAAAATCTCAGGGGTCACTGAAAATGCTCGACACGCGCGAAAGTCGACATGGTCATAATATGATCCGTGTTTCCAATTCTAATTAAATTCTGACATTTTACTGTTGGTATCTGCAACAACATTTCATTCATTTTAATTTAAAGTTCATTTTTTTAGAGTTAAAAGCTTTTTCGAATGTTCACTTAAAGTAAGGTAATCAATAAAAAGGTAACTTTTCACAGTAGAGTAGAAGCTAAAGGATGTTAGAAGTCGAGTAGTGCATCTTAAAAAGATATCAACCGACGGTCATAACTATAGAAAACTTCTTAACTTGTTTCATGAAAACGAGATAAAAAGTTGCATTAGAGTTGCTTTGATGTCTTGCAGAGAATAACTGGAACGCGGGGAAAAAAACAGATTGTTAATAATCTGGGAATTAAATCATTTTCTCAAGAAGAGAATATCAAATGAAAAGCACAGTTTAATTGATTCAAAATCAATCTTGCGATGATGATGATTAGTTCTGGCTTTAATAATTGCTTTACAACCAGTATATTACCGATAGACAATCAAGAATCACTACCGTTTAGTGCGTTGACTTCCAGTCTTCTATCAGACAATATCATCTCCATAAACCGATTGCCGCGAGAAATTACTTGCCATTTGAAATATCCAATTACAATGATGCCCAGCTGCAACTTGAAGTAGTTGGTTTATGATTTGTTGTTCTACTCCTCCCGGTGGGTTTCTGGTAACCGTACCCAATGCACCCTCCCGGGGATTCTCGTAGATCTAACCACAACTTAATAATCTCTAACTCGATAACAGACGATGTGGACGAAGATCAAAGTTTTAGCATAGAGTGAAAAATACACATTTTGTGTTATTGACAGGTTGAGTCAATAACCTTAAGCTGCTGCGAGTACCAAAGGATATGCAGCGCAAGACGTTATTTTGCATTACTTTTTACAAGGACGATAAATAGCGCTAATACTAAAAGATAGTTAGAAGTAATTTCTCAAGAAAAGTTTCTGTTGTGAAAAGTTACCTCATTTCGGAGAGTTACCCATATCCGAACTTGCGACGATTCGAGAAAGGAGAAGTCAGTAAACGGACTATCGGGAGATATTGAGACCATGCACTTCGATGCGACCCTTCTTTTCTCTTTAACCCTCTTCCTCCTCCTTTCTGCCCTCTCTGGACTATAAATATAAATCTCGCAGACGGGAGTAAAAGATTGAGTTCTCGCAGCTTGGGTACTCCTCCCACAAAGCCAAACCTTCACAACATTGCCGCTGCGACCACCTCCCGGCGGGACCGATCACGTTGACATTTTATTTGTGCTCCTGGCGCAAAGACTAGACCCTGCGCTAGGGTCCAGTCTACTCTACATTCGTACATTGCACCGAGAATTGCACCAAGGTTACTCAAGCATTGCGACCAACACAACGCTCATAATTCGACCGCGACAAGAGTGGTGGTCAAGTCGAGCTTACTTCTTCTTTTCTTATATAATATCAAACCTACCACAGCACGAGCGAGCGGTAAGCGGATTGCGGAATCGAATGCTGACACAGTCCTTCGTTCCCCGCGTGGCCGATAACAGTAAGGAAATACAGTACGTACTTTATTCGAGACCGTGAGGTGGATATTGCCTGCCAGAATTATTGTCCAGCTCTTCTTACGAGTCTGATACTCTTAGTGCGGCACGATTGCGCGATACTTCTCTACCAGTGAAGAAGCACACGAGCGGGAGAAGAATTAATCACTCGCCTCTAGAAAATATAGTAACCTACTGACACGCGGGGATATCCACGCTGCAATCCATTCCTCTGTGTATCGTGTACCGGGCGACCAAAGATGCATAGGATTCTTCCTCGTTCGTTTCTCTCTCTCTCTTCCTCTCATGAGAATTCCTCCCCTGCTCTTTTTCGTGACTGAAACATCTATCGTATCAGCGCTCTAGGATCTCGAACGACTGAGGGTATTGTTTATCAATATTATTCCACCAGGTGTAAACTATAAGGGGAAAAAACTTGTCAAAGGAAAGTTATGTGCAAAATCTGCTTCCTTATTCTTAAGACTTGAGATGATCAATCTTGGCTGTACCCTTACGCTATTCGAAATAGTTAAATGTGCAGAAAAACTATTATATTGTCAAAGCACCTGAGCAAGTGCACTGACTGCTCTGCAAGCACTAAAGATTGCTTTTCTTTTTGTGACCGATGAATGATGTTAAACTTTTTTATACTTTTCGCTGGCTCACGCATTATGAAGTTTCGTACGCTCTCAGGTCATGCAGGGTATCTACTTGACAGTTCCGGGTAGGGCCATTAGTACGGGAGAAGAAGTATAGCCTACCTAAGACCATTATATTATATCGACACCTTCATTTTATATAGCCATCGTTCTCGAAAAATCGTCTTGGAATAATTTCAAGAGCTGCAATATTAATCATGAAAAATTTTTCTAAAAAGTGGAGAGTTCGTAAATTGAAATATGAAGAGCGCATGATCTTGGATATGTAAGGTCGATCGGGTTACAGGTTTCATAGAGCTGGGTAGGAACGCGGATAAGGTGGAGCTTTTTTGCAGGATTCAGTAAGAATCGGATCGTGGCGATTCAGAAGATAGTATAAATATATATATATATATATATTTCTAGAACATTTCACTGTGAAATACCGTGACGTATCGACCAGCGGCTTGCCAGTTTAACTGATCTACTTGTATTGCAGAAGATGTTTGCCGCGTTCAAATTCAAAAGTTCTTTACCAATGAAGAAGATCTTAAAGAATTCGAGATGGCACGATGTACACTTTCAGGAGGAGGACAAGGACGAATGCCTTTACGACCAATTTCCTTAATAAATGATCCTATTACATGGCGCTGTGCCACGTGATAAAAACACGCCGTTAAAATATCTTATATATCATCCTAACGTGAAATTGGATATTTATTGGTGACAGATGGGACATGCCGGTTTCGCGGATCACGCGGTGCAATCAATCATACCAATGTGCTATATCGTATGTACTCTTCGGCGTAATGAATCGTATCTACAGCAATATCAGGTCAGCCTTGGCTATTCAAAAGAAAGAAAAAACAAAACGAAATCACAGTAATTCCATTCTTTTTCTATGCTATACACGTGTTCTGTGAGTCAAATGAACTATTTCATTATTTGAGCAAATAAAACAAGAGAATGATAGAAATAACAAACAATATTTCATTTACAAGATACTCAAGGTACGCAGAAGTGATTGACGATTTGAAATATATGAGACCAATTATTCCAAAAGACATATAACATCTTCATCCACCCTTTCGAACTTCTGATTGATTTATAATCGATACCATGTTGCAATGACTCGTCGTTATCTCCTGAATCTAAAATGAGATTATCGGTTGTAGCAATTGATGCTCGTTAGGCATGGTGTCATAATTCAGAGTTAAAATTCATGACAAATAATCTTAGCATGTTCTCTCATCGCTCTGGGGACATCATTAACACGATTGTAATTTATTAAGCTTCTGTCTGTCTGGCCGACAAGCTAGCTACTCGATACAATGCCTTCCGGCTGTACTCGCTGAAGCCTGAGTGAAACTGGTAAGGATATATATATATATATATATTGATAGAGTAGAACGACAACAAGGTGACACCAAGAACTGGACTTGACCCTTACATTAGGAACTGGTAACTTTAACCGCAAGTAGATGATGAGATTGGATGAAAATGTACGTCCTCCGCGGGCCAACGCCCAAAGCGTTCTACCAAAACCCCTTAAACTTGTACCACGGTAGAGGATTTCCCTACAATGGTGTCGTAAGCCAGAGTTCGGATTACGTTGTCCGCTTAGCAGGACGTAAATGCAAAAGAGGCAAATCGTTTCTTCGCAGAGCATGGTCCGTGACCACTTTTAGGAGGGACGTAACGGCCTTTCCCAAATGCTCTTCATGGAGCTCTAAACGACTGCTGTGTCACTGGAAGCTCAAACGATCAGCTCGGAAAAGGCAAGTAAAGTCACTGCTACATAAGTTATCGTCGGTTTCTACAAGCGCAGGATTTCAGATTTAAATTTTGCAGTCTACAACGTTCTGATTTAAAGGCTTAACCCTTTGGATTTTTCAACGTGCAATTACCTCAACGTCTACTGAATATAGCCACGAATAAGAAATACTTGGTTACTGAAGTTGTGTAGATTAGAAAACAAGACGATTAAATGAATGATTGAATTCTGCGAGTCCTGCTACCACAATACCTGTTGTATTTTACGACACTAATTAAATTAGATTAGGCTTTCTTGCGTTGATAGTTTCACCACAGCATCCTCTACTATAAGTGAGGTCTGATAACTACCCACTCAAGTGCTGACAAGGCTGTTTTCGATTCCCCAATAGTTACGCAGGTTTATGCACAGAAAAGTGGATTTTCTCTTGCAAATCTAATATTCCTCCAAGTAAACGCCAACTTTATTTTACACTCTGCATTGATATTTACTTTAAAAAGGAAAATGAATTACGCAATTAGGCAATTTACTTGAAAAGCGACTCAGTAAGAATAAATCTCTTTTTAGCATTTATATGGTAAATGAGAGGTACCGCCTATTATCCAAGAAGAATGTTCCTGACAAAGTCAAAACTCGCTTTTTCCATTATATATAGCAGTCATCATCGAATCGTTATTCTACAGCGCTCGAGTAGATATGAACCCATCATTGCCACGTCTGGAACATACCAGATGACAATTTTAAGGATTCTCGTCAAGAAGACGAGGAATTCCCGTGCTCAATGGTAATATAACGATCAGTGGTCGTCTTCGCGGCGTTAGCAGGTTCTATAAAGACCTTAACCGCTACCTAGAATTGAGAGAGAGAGAGAGAGAGAGAGAGAAAGAAAAAGGAATCAGTGCTCTCGGGCAGGGCTTCAGTGGATGTAAGAGTAGCCATACTATTTTTTCCCTTCGACGATATACATCGTCACCGTTCTCGCGCTTCGCAGAACGGTTAAGTGACGCTGAATTATCCATCGTGTAGACCATAGATGGACACGGGTGTTAACCTCGACTCTTGACTCGAGTCCGCACCAGCACGTTAATGTCGGACCATCGGAGAGGGAGGTAAGAGGAGAAAAACGGCGAACGTACCCTCAGTGTCCGCGTTATCTGTAGAGTGCGCATACATTTGCCCCCTGTAGCAGTTCCGTTTTCTGTACTTCTCTCTCTTTCATCGCTTCTCACTCGCTTCGCTTGCCATAGTCGACCGGTAGACGAACCTAACTGTTCGGAAAGAGCGCGATAATTTCAAATCTCACATTCAAGGCAATGAGGGCTTTCTCGCTGCTTCTTGTGTCGCGTCCCTTTCCATTTATCCACATCCATCTTCTCCCCCTTGTGTTTGCATATTTATTTATACTGCACACACAGGTTTATCTATATCTGCATGAGGACGTAGGCATCTTTGTCTTTCCTCCTTCCTTAATATTTCCTCTATTTTCCTCTCTCTCTCTCTCTTACTCGTTTTCTTTTACTCGCGCATTCTAGAACTGGTCGCGCGAAACATAGTGCAGAGTTAATGACGCCATCGTTGGAAATTATATGCGGTGGTAAAGTCGTGCAGTGCCGTGAATGTTTGAATCTTTCCGGTATTATTCATTGCCCTTTAATAACGATCTTGGAATTTTTAAAGCTGGAGGGTACAATGCGGGATGGAGAGATAAATGCGTATAAATATATAGGTAATTCTATTTCAAAGGCCGTGAAACAACCCCTTAGCGCTTTGTGCATACGAATTAGCAGAATCATTAACTTCAGCTAATAGACCACTTTCAAAGAAGAAAAAACCATATTGGGAAATGCAACGTTTGTAGAATCTTCATGCTAAATCCCGCCTCCAAGCATTTCCCACGTTTTTGATGCACCGTTGGTTTCCACACACATTCGATCCCCTTTGTGTTTGCTGTCCTTTCTTCAATTTTGTATATTCAACGTACGAGACTCAATATTTGCTCGTATATCTTTTTTCAACGATCATGATCCGCTCTGTAATTCGTCGACCGAAGTTGTTCGATCAGGTTTCGTCACGAGCTAGACAGTAGACATACCGGAAGACTGGATATCACATTATGTTCCGTAAATATAAAGTTGATTTCGATTTCCCTGGATCTCTAACATCTCCATCGTCGACCTTTAACTGTACCTTACATCAAACAGTTGGTAAAGAATCGCGACAATTGAGCTCTCAGAATATATGAGCATACAGATATATAGATATATATATGTATGCTGGACTCTCTTCGAGAGAGGATAATTGCAGTGAATTTGATTGGAAGAGTAGTTTCTATTTCATGTAGTGCGGTCATTAAATGTCCACCCAAGTCGCGGTTTGTTTATGGTACTCATCATACTGTCTCTAACGGAATATGAGCTTTGAGTGCAAGATGATAAGGTCAGGCAGGTACGGTAGAGGACTTATACTGACTTATATGAGTATATGTACAATTTTCATTGCCGCTAAATTGGCTTAATGTGCAGACCTTTCTGAGAAAAGAGCAACGACCTTCGACTTACGCTACCTTCGAAGGCCTCGGAGTAAATCTCTTCCGAGTGCCTCTTGTTTGTAATACCTAATCCCGTACTCTCCTCTAAAGGGGTTCGAAAAACCCTTCATGTCACGGACTACGGAAAATAATTATTGCACAAGAGTTAACTATCTCTATCTATCAGCAGATCGGTCCTTGCTCGATAATCAGAGTGACCTCTACGGTCACTGTAACAGCCCTGTTATTGGTCGAAGGTAGGATCTTTAGGTATGTGTACCTTCCTACAAGTACTTGCATGTTACGATAGCATGCGATACAACGCGATAAGATACGATATAGCGCCGTACGGTACGGTGGTGCCGGTACGCCAAGTAACGGGTTGAAAAGGTAATTATTTCGATGCCAAGGTTCATCGTGTATAATTGAGAACGTGGGTAAACACTTAAGTGATTTTAATTCAATTTTCTCCCGAACCTCACCACAACCTGCTCGTGATACTCGAGTTCTTTGCACTAAGTACCACGCGTACCGAAGGGCGGCCATCATCCTCGAAAGCATAAGCATAATTGCCAATAGCCTGATACGTATCCATCGAACCCGTCGCGAACTTAAACAATATCCGGTAACTAATACGACGACAAGAATAATCTACTTTCCTCAATATCTGCCATTATCCGCATTCCGTAATTTATTAAGGTTTAGCAATTTTACATCAGCTTATTTATGTGAAGTTTGAAAACTGACTCCAGATCAGTCACCTTCATGTGCGTACTTTCGATAAGGTGGAAGAAAAGATAATAGCCCTAGTCTGTTCATAAGCTCGTTCAATGTTGCTAATTACAAAATTAAATAGTTTATCTATTTTATGGCTCAGCAAATTTATGCTTTACATAGTTAATACAAGACCAACTATTTTCTCACGGTAACTTAACAACCTGTAATGCGCTATTTTTTATGTGTTAAAAATTTCTAGGATACGGTCGAAATTTGAAAAATTAAGTCATGATATGGACAACATTTTATAACAGCCCGATATATATAGGAGTTAATAAACGTGAAGTTTCGCATTAATTCGACTGAGAGAAGACGAAAAGACGATATGAGGTTCATGGCTGAGAGGAAATTGGAAGCCCGACTAAGCTATATATCGTTCCACGTTATATCATGATACCTCTCGACTCTAATTGATCCTCGGATGACGTATTAAGGAAATTAAATTTCACTATAATCTCGCTATAATTTCACTATATTCTGACGTTCCAGTTTGTCCAGTCGGTCTAGTTTACTGGTTCAGTCCGAGCTGTCGTTACAGTTCTAGAATCCTTAATCTTCGCGTTAATCCTTTCATGCATCGATTAAAAAAAAAAAACACTGAATATTTTCACACGTTCATTTACATTCTCTTGACCTCGAGACTTTTACCTTACTCTATAGAACGGTACATTTTATATTCATGTCTCTTTAATTTGCACTCATGCTAGGCAAGATTTTAAAATGCGGCCATTTCACTAAAGTCAAACCGCAAGTATTTTAGTTATAAATATAGTTTAATAATCTATTAGAAATGATAATATTTTCATATTTATTTATGATTCTTTAATTTTATACCTATTATCATATTATTATTATTATTATTATCATCGTACAGTAATAGACTTGTAACATGGCTAAGGCGTCAGTGTCTGGCCAATCCTTGTTTTTACTACTGAATTTTTCTTTAGATCCGGTCGTGAGAACTTCAAGCATGTTTTGTTTTTTCGTTTTCAATATTCAGGGTCTTATTTTTTATCTTCCTACAAACAATGCAGTTTTACCCCTTGAAATTAATTTGTATATCAATGAAGCGCATCTTTCTCGCGACATAATGAAAAATAAACTCATCATTATTGACACTAATCTCTACTGCTTCCGTGCCAATCGCGATAATTGCAATTGGTCATGTATATTCTCATGAATGATGTCGAAAGTAAGCAGTGCATAATGTTATTTTCAATCCGGGGTACCGTTAAACGACGAACAAGAGTTTACGAGAAGCAAGCAAGGGAGAAAGACATTCGCAACCATGTTTTCAATTATCAGGACTAGAGGAGGGGAATAGGAAGAAAGGGCTCTGAGTTCAGCCACGTTGGTAGGAAGATACTTTGAAAGATGGGTAGTCAGGAAGAAGATTCAAACCACACGCCGACCTTTTAAGAGCTCCAAAATAACGAGAATTTTCTCGCACTCATAACGAGAAGAGGTTTCCGCCAACGGATGCACTTGCACTCACGGGTCAAAGTTCCACACATACATCACAACACAAACATCCTTATTTCCATTACACAGACTTTGCATTGCATGTCTCTTTCCCTAGATTTATGTCAGTACTTAACCTTTTCTCTGATACCTTGAATTATTGCTATTTATTATTGTAAAATTTTCAACACTTCAAAATCAAGATTATTTCATCCATATTTATGGAAATAAGGTTTTGTTTCACAATTTTAGACAAAATCATTTTTTAATACATCATTTTAATTTAAACTCAAGGTGCATTCTAAATTTTTTTTCTGATGAGTCGTTCAACAGAAAAAAATTATTAAAAATTGAGGGCGGGAAAATACTTATCACAATCAATATATTCCAATTTCGGAATCACTTTTAATCTATTGTCAGATAATTTCAGTGGAAAAACCGTCCTTTTTACATGTAAAAGTGATAAATCTTAGTTTTTTAAAATTGTTAATAACAATGCTCTGTGAAAAAAATGTAAAAAAAGCAAAACAAAAACGTTTAAATCATTAAATTAAAAATAGTAAACAGTATGCAAAAAATATTTGATGGACGTTTTTAAAATTAGAATTGTCTAAAGTAAGATCCATTGATTAGAAAACTGATATCTAACTTTGAAAACAACCTTATACTTGGGATTCATTAGATTAAGTATTTTATCATAGTAATTCAGTATATAAAAAAATGGTGTATTAATTATCATCTTGTGATTTACCCTCTTTTTCAGTGGTATTAATTGAGAATCATGTTAGTTTATTTTTGACTGAGATAACTTTATGCCTGAGGCTAATTAATATTTTTCGCGCGCTCATCACTAAGCCTCGCAATCGGCCGTGAATCTTAACGAACGTGCGTGCGACTTTGTTACACATAAACTGACATCAATTATTTTCTGTTCAAGATATATAGTATAGTATCCCTTAATTAAAAGATATAGACTTGTGCAATAGTGAAGACATCCAAGCAAGGTTTTTCTCACTGACAGTTATTGAGGTTTTTTCGTCCTCGACCCTTTATTTTTTTATCAACGTAAGTCCCGAGTTTAGTGATTGCCGAAAATAAATAGACAGAGATGGGGATTAATGATAATACGCATCTTAAAGTATAAATAGCAATACTTGATTTTGTGTCAGAAAAATTATAGAAAAATGATAGAAAAAGTCTGAAATTAGTATAAGGTAGCAAATTAATTAATTCCCGTATAACGACACATGCAAAAAAAAAGAGAAAACAATTGGATACTCTTAATGAGTTATTTTAACTAAGTACCGTGTATGACTGTCACACATGAATAATTTCATACGGTAATATCTTTATTTCACTAAACGTAATGAAATTAATCTAGTTTTACATTAAATAAATAAAACTTGTATTACCAGTTGCGTAGTATAATCACATGCTTATAATTCAAAAACAGGAATAACTATATCACAAGTCTGTTCCGTGTAATTTTCACACGTTTTAAAATTCATTATCTTACTCAAAAGCCGTTCCATGAAGCTGCTTAACGACGCGAAAATTTAATAAAAAATAGTTTTCGACGCGTATTTAATAAAAGTAGAGATTCTGAGACGTAGGGCGGATATTTAAAAAGTATATTGCGACTCCAGAAGCATTTTCGAAAGGGTCGATCACTTGCTGTATTAGAGAATGTTCCGACAAGAGAAGGTTAACACGAGAGCCCGTTTTTCTAGTCGCAGCAGGTGCATATTATTCACGACGCGGCCGGATGGATCTCGCGAGAATTCATAAAGCAGTCTTTTGTGCGGATACTTCGGGGACGCTGCAACTCTTTATGGTAATTTCACGGACCAGTGAGACTTACGAAACCTGGAAGTTTACAAGAGAAACGCCGTACATTGCATTTGATGTGGAAGAAGCTGCAATGAGGATAGAGAGTGTCCAGATGATTAAATTTACTTGTTTTCAGGACAATGCTAATGAGTATCATCGATGGTGTGGTGCGAAACAATTCGAAAAGCCTTTTTTATTTTTGGATGAGAATTTAATAAAATTCTAGCGTGACGGTTCTATCGGTTCGTCGATCCTGTCGTACTAATTCTATGGGTGACTCACTGGCGTGCATCTCGGACGCCATTATGGTCCATTTGTGTTCTCGGCAAGTGCAAAGCACTTCCTTAGGTGCTTTGTTCCCGATAACGAGGCTAAAGCGCTGTAAAGGCGACAAGGGACATTTATTATTTCGACGCTGTGTACACGGTGTATCGCTGCTGTAATATATTGCCGTGGTAAATGAATTGAAAACTACGCGGGCTATTTTGTTACGAAGAAAATGCGAAATGAATATAGAAGAGAATTAAGCGACTGAGCTGGATAAAGTTACGTGGGATTAAATGGCCCCAACTAACCTAGTTATTCATTTATTCTATCAACCTTGCAATATCTCAACAATTTATTACAAATTAGCGCAAACATTTGAACTTTCAAACCGCTACAAAAAAGAGGTGAAGTACTCCTGCAGGGGAAGAATATAATGGATTGAGATAAGAATAAACTGTTGTCCCAAGAGGAGTTGCAGAAACTAATTTACTGTCATTTTTTCGTTTGCAGTCTTTCAATTCTCGCTTGTTTGAGGACTGAGCATAGAAATGATCTTTGATGTAGCCCCCCCCCCCAAGGGAAAAAGGCCATTCTAGTCCTCTTATTGCAAATTTAGGGTATCCTAGACCATTAACTCGAGTATCATAAACTTTATGTCTTGCATAAAATAAAAATTCTTCATCAAGCCTTTTTCCTTTACATAAGGAAAGAATTTAGTTTCCAGAAGGTTCTTATAGTTGTAAGTCTCCCCTGTGACCGTCGATTCAAAAAATTGAAGTAAATTCCTTTTATCGTGATTTCTACCCATGCACCTTCTGGGGGTGCAAAAGTTTGGATACGAAAACAGATGGATTTTCTGTACCCCAAAATTCAACACGTTTTCATCGCAGTTCGAAATTGTATATTCTCATTTCACTATTCTTTTCTATGGCTTTCAGACCCACTCTTTGGAACTTTAGCATAAGGTTTATCTAAATATTTATTGTCATTTATGATAGATGCTTACTAAACTTTTTTATGATTTTAAGTTTATGGATTTTGAAACATCTGTCTCTAAGATTGCTATTCATAGATTCGAAAGGTCTGTTCTGTTTAGCTGTCTAAAAATTTTAATCTTATATCTATTTATGTAATTTAAAGTTTAACATTTTTTATTTTAATTTTAATTTAAAGTTAACGAAATCTTGTGTTAAAATAAACGCGAGAATAATCAGTGATATTTTAGACAGTTTCAAACCTTGGGCAGCTTTCCGGTATAACTTCAGTTCACATGAAAATATTTATGAAAATATTATTATTGACTAAATTAAAATACTAATAATTTTAAATGTTCGTAAAGTGGTTTTATGAATTTCCAACTTCAAAGTGCCCTAGTGACCGGTTTTTTAACATAAATGTATTCTTATCTAGACATATAATCCATTTAGAAATATGTTATTAGTATCAAATAAACTTTGACTATGGTTTACTTTATTAAATATATTCACGAAGGAAACATGTGTTAACGAACTCAGAATTTATTTATTCAAAGAAAACTCGCATTGGTAGAATTCAGTCCTTCAGAAAGCAGGAAATGTGTCTTTAACATGCAAGATACAAACTGACTTTGTCCTTTTGGTGGCTTACTTGTTCCAGACTATTATCCGACTACGCAAAACTGCACGGCTGCTCCTAGAGAATTCATAACAACCATTCTCTATAGTTTCTCTATATATGCTAGACAAGCATTCGCTAACATCAGACAACAAACTCACTCTGCTATATTAACACAACCGGAACAGACTGCGAGAAGAATGAAGCATCACATGCAGGTTTTATGCGCGTGAAATTTAGACGAAAATTATTTAATAACCTTTGATAGAACGTTCTGTAATTATACCTCATAAACTTTGCCTCTGATCCTTGTCATCTGAACGATTATCACGCATTTTGAGTAAGAAATCCATTAATAATAAATTAGCCGACTGCGAAAATGAGAGAAGAAATGTAGAAAAAGTGTACTGAGGACATCATAGAAACATAGTGTAACACCCCTAGGCCGATGATGATTAAGTAGTCGGCAGTGGCTCCTCGAGCTTGATGGATTTTATGTTCTCTGCGGTTCAGTCGTTTGACCGGTGGGTGCCCCTCGTACATGTCACTCCTAATAATTACGAGGTGAGTTCCAGCATGCACTTTGCACCATAAACCACAAGACCATCTAGTGCAAAGTAGTCGTTTACTACAAAGTAGTCCTTCACTATAAAGTAGTAGTTGGTCATTGTGTAACCCTGCCCTCTGCACTAGGCTGAATTTCCTCAAAGGTATGTCGGGTAGCAATTGGACGTAGTTACGCATCGAATGAAGATTCCACTCGATACCCTATATATATAGAATGCAGACTCGAATCGCCAACGAGAAAACTAGATTCAGGCTGCGGTTCACGGAAAGCATTGTCCGCAAAATTCACTGCGGTCAGCAATGGACGTGCGAGCGATACTGCAGTTCTAGTTCTATGCGAACAATCCTCACCACCGCTCACCTCTATACAGCTCTTTTCTATACATTCCATCGCGGGTAAAATTGCTTAGAAATCAACGATCATCGAAAGCGAGCTATCCACTAATATCATGTTTCAATCGTCTCTTTCAATCATTCAAAAACTTTTCAGCAGGAGTATTTTCATTTATAAATTAAATATTAGGTAGTAAGAATTTACTGAAATCCCTCCAAATCCTCTTCAAAAGCAAGTCAACAAAGTTACTAAAAACCATTAATTTGATAGATTAAGTCTTTCGCCCTTAAGCCCCTAGAAATGTGAGTAAAATGGCGCTATTTTCAGTAAAATTTGAATCCCTTCTACGTGAAAGTACCAGTGGCGCGTTTGGAGCATTTAGATCGTCACCATGATCGTCGATTGGAACGAATCTGCTCTAGACAATCCGATTTTCGCAAGGTAGACGAAAAACGTTGAAACTCGACTCCTGGGATCCGGATATCTCTCCTCGATTTTCTAACGTTTCCTTTTCCGAGTCTCAGAGGACAGATTAGTAAATAGTGGCGCGTTACACATACATACTGCTCAAGCTAATTATTAATGTTACGGTTATTACCGTTATGACCGCCACAGGAGTACTACCCCGCTCTATAAAGTAGCTTCTTATCGATCGATCGAACGTGGTCAACCAGCCATATCGATTTTTTTCTCTGTTCCCTGGAAAACATTGCTTAGCGTGCATATAGATAGATACCGGTAAATGCAATCGCGGTCGACTTCATCAGACGACACCGTAGAGACTCGATTTTGCCATCATCCTTCTTGCAGAGGGACAATTCTCTCGCATTTGCAGCCTCGGTACTTTCCTCGAACCTTGATGTAAAAGTTTCTCTGATTCAAAGGAAAAAATCCTACTTACTAAAAATTCCCCTTTCCATAATGATGGTTCTAATTTGAGTTTTTCTTGTTGCAGGTTATCAACATTCCGGAAACTGTTTGTGACGTAGCGTGGTCACGTTTTTCGGTAAGTACTAATGTGAAATTATATATTGTACGTATTGCGAGGACCGCGACTTGATATATAATGAGACACGTATCCTACAAAAGCAAAAAGATCCACTAGTATATATATGGTATATATATAGTTTGATTGTTTGTTCCATTCAAATCTTTATGCAACATATCATTATCTTTTATTTCTGCCATAAACTGGTTCTTCTTTCGAAACTGGATTACATTCTATTGAGTTCGTCTCAGTTAAATTCGCATTCGATAAAGGCATACATCACGTCTTGAATTACAATTGCTGTAAATCGCTTTCGGAAACCGTTACTCTCACAAAACGACTTATGTCCTTCGAGTTTGATCGTCCGTTGGTGCATCTTTATGTAAGTTTAAGTGTTCGAGGGATTGTATGTATGAAAGGAAATTCTGTTTAAATTCTATCGATCCAAATAGAATTATCTAAATTGTTGCAATAAAGTTTACTTCCCCAGTGCAATTCTTTTCAATTGTGCAAAGGCGATAAAACATTTTTTGAATTACTTGAATAGAAATTAGAATTTCAAGCTGACAAATATATTTGTATTCGTTTTTAATACCTGAATAAAAAGTAACAGCAGACCCAGGAGCCAAGTCAATATTTATGCATGCTTTCGTTTCTCCACTTTAGTGAATCCTTTTGTGACGGTCGGGGCTAAATTAACTTTTACCACGAGGGGATTAAAAATCACCAAAGTTAACGCAACTGTGACACGCCCCAAAGGTAGAGTTAATCGCTTGGACAACCCCTCAGTTGCTCAAACTTTAGATCTTGCGCTTCGAGTTTCAAAGCATATATGAGTTCCTTGCCATAACTAAAATACGTAGCATATACTTTATGAAGTTACATACTAGATACTGTTTTAAATATCTCGTCATAATAATAAATTATTAAATCACTACTATAAACTTTAATGCTATCGATAATCTTCATTAAACAATCTTATACGCTATTTTGTACGTTCATTTATCTATTTAAAGATAACCAGTCTAATATATGCATAATTTTTCTTTCTTTGCTGACATTTTCATTAACGTAGTTTAAACACAGATAATCTACATAGCCGAAGGGAGATTCATGAACAATTATTGAGTTTTTACCTATCTCGATAAAAGCGGCAATTTCAATGAAATCTATAAGGCCTGAATGCAGATAGAATTAAATTTCCTGTGAAGTGAAAGACGTTTATGAGATCCGTTAACGCTTCTTTGGTTCCGTGCATTGGATATCGAAGAAGTGGGTATAGGCTCCAGATAAAATTGCGGCATTTTCTTACCACCCAAGAACCACCAAAGATTAAAAATGTATAAAACATGATATCACTATACTAATATAATATACCTCCAGGGAAAGCAACATCTAACTAATATAAGAATTATTATTATTATTATTATTATTATTATACGGGCGGCTACTAAAAACGCCAAAGCACTGCGGTAAAACCTATTGTA
>JAUESI010000018.1:7231432-7242424 GCA_032275145.1 Synergus laeviventris | reverse complement strand
AATTTATTTAGCAAATAATATAAAAACAGAAAAATGACTGTATTCAATTATTGTAAAACAAACAGAAAATTTAATTTTTGTAAATAATAATGAATTAAAAATAATCTAATAAATAATCTTAATAAAATAAAATATCTTAATAAATAATCTCGAAGGGACGTTCGGAAAGAAATCGGAAACCGTCGGAAACGCTTCGTTCATGAGACATTCGGAAAAAAATCGGAAGCAAAGTTCACATAGAGTTCCGAAACAGTCGGAATCAGAATTCTTTCCGAACTCTTTCCTTACCTTTTCGAATGTTTTCCGATAACTTTCCGTATCTTTCCGAACAGTTCTTTCCGAACCTTTCCTTTTTTTCCGCTAGGGTAGACGCCATCACATTGTTAGATCAATTTCCTCAAAATGATAGACGTAGCTGCAAGTCCTACCCAAAATCCTTATACTTGGTACTTTACCAAAGAGAGACCTTTTTCTCATACCCCGGACATATATTTTAATATTGCAAAGCTTTAAGTAATCTTGTCAATGGTTGAATTGCAACCTGATCTTTATTTCTCTGCCCAAAAACATTCTCCAGCATCGTCGGCCATTTTTTTGGCTATATTAAGAGAAGCGACCTAATAACTTAAGATTACATGAAAGTTCCCCTTTCATATAATAAATTTCATGTAGGATAAACTCTCCACTCATAGCCTGACAATGAGAATCGTTTATGTGCTTAAGGTTTTTGCTAAAGGAGAGTTGAGGTCAAGAAGCGTTTTATTTGGGTCACTTATCATTTTTCACTTCCTTTTACGAGACTAACACAAAAGCCGGAATATTATTAGAGCCAGGATAAACTCATTGTGGCTAAATTAATGGCGCCGGGGACGTCCAGTCGCGCTAGAGACAATACAAAGTCCAGATGGAGTGAGAAAAGTAGGAGCTGCGGTGACAAAGCAGTACCCAGTCGAAAGCCATTGTGAACAGCTCCAATAGAGTTTGTCCCGACTTCTTTCTTTTAGAAAAGTCGAAAACGAGACGACAGCTAAGTTTTGATACTACTGACAGCACGAAGCTGCTTGTCTGTGGTTAGAATTGATACTGAAATCTTTTTGTTTTACCCAGGAAAAGCTAAAAAAAACACACAGAAGAGCTATATATAAATAAACCCAAGATACGAAATTTGTTTAAAAATACTTTTTTTATAAGAAAGATAGTAAATATATGGCTTATTAACATAAAGTATATTTGAAAATTAATGTACTAATTCGAGAATCTTTTCTCTTGCACTGTAATTCCTAGATTACTGCTTGAAAGTGGACAATCATGTTTCTAGCACAAATGATCACATGTAAGAACCCCTCGGAAATTGCATACCTTATTGAATATACATCTCGTGGAATTCGATTTTGCATTTAATTTTTAAGCTTCAACAATATATGTTCATCGTGAATTCTTAAGTATTGATTAGATAGATACAACTCAATGTGTGTATATTTTTGTGCATGTAATATTACGATCCATCCGGTTGCTAACGATTCCAGCATAATTGAAATAATACAGAGTGATGGCTATCTTTCCCATTAAAATGTATCTGCACACGTGTTACTTTGAGAAATCAATTTGGAAATAATATGCTTGATTATCAGTTCCATGATATCCGCATTTAATGAAGATTCTTTTGTATTTTTTACACTTTTTTTCATTATAAACAAGTGTGAGCTTTGCTTTTATTCAGAATTCCAACGCATTATTTTCATCTTTCTTATATGTATGCCATATTCCTCTCTTCATCTTTCTCTCACCCTTCGAGGTGGACAAGCGCATCTAATATGATCAGAGAGGTATCATGGTCCGACAACCAAAGAGATCCTGTTTCTTTCATAAAATGTTGTAAAGATCCGATGAAAGCAAATTTTTTTTCAATCATGTTTGTTGGTACTGTACTAGCAAACCCCCTCGAGCAGACCACCCCGTGTATCAAGTAACATTTATATGACGGAATATTACTCATTCTTCCTGTTTCTCTTCTGCCTGCAAAATATACCTACGAGTATGCAATAAACATGCACTTTCAGTAATAAGTCTGTCCACTGTCCATTCTATAGCTCGGTCAGCTTCCTGCTCTGTTTATTTTTTGGGATTCAACATTGCCTACCGTCAAGAGGTGCATACAAAGGATATCCTGGATCTCGATTTGATGCCATCATAAGTAACATGAGACTTGAATTTTTCAACCCAGACTATTCCAAATTCTTGACATTATTCCTGAGATCAGTTTCCCAAAAAACTTGGCACAAGCGACTAAAAGCAATCGAGATTTAATAAACTAGCCAATTAGTAGAGCTGGATGAAAGTTGAAGTTTACGCTGAGAGGCTTTCACAACGATCAACTCAGAGCGCCCGAAAGTTGATAAAACTTTACTGGCTGCTGGGAAATAACAACATCATTAGCATTATAGCAACTGAACTATTTCTAAGCATGTTAAACGGAAGAGAGTAAGGCGGATCATGCAAACAGTGCCGCACGAATATATCACTATTTGTGAAACATGGAAACACTTGTCACTGCACGTTGTGTGGCGTTCAGTGAAGCACGAAGGGTATTCAAAGTGTAATATTATACAGCAACGAGTTTATGCTGAAGCGATGCATCGATCGGAAGACGGACAATATTTCGCTAAATTTACAATGCGGTTGGCAAGACAAGTTTGCTATTCCTTTCCATGCGGATGGACAAACAGGAACGTTATCATCCCGATTCGTTCGTTCAACCGCACACAGATGTACCATATGTAAAAGCGACCAAAGAGAGTAGAGCAGTTGACAGATAATACAATACGGTTGCTATACTGTTTATTATAGTTAAAACGTCTATACGGTGAAATTAAAGTGAAATGGGGGGGAAGATACAAAGCGGATGAAGGAACGAAGAAATGAAGGATCGAAGAAATGAAGGAACCAACGGTACAGACGCAAAGGAATGCCATTGCAGTGGCAACACAAGTGTCTTATCCAAGTGGAATGGAGAGCAAAGAAGCGAAGGCTGAATCTGAAGATAGCAACCTGGTTATATCCTAGCCACTCAGGAAGCCAAAGCGGACGGAAAGTTTCTTCCTTCCTTGCGCATCTTCTGAACACCAAGGTGAATAGATCGCCTCACAAAGGACGTGAGACTAATCCGAAAGTCGAGAGGTGGAAAGAAACGCTAGACTGACTAATGGAGTGTTCGCGATTTAGTAGCTGCTAACCTACCAGAGGTTCAACCTTCACCATTTCCGAGTCACGTTAAATCCGCTAACAAACGCGCTTTATCTGAACCTTCCAGTTGCAGGGACTCTAAACTCCAGATGCGGCTGGCACATGCGACTCTTCCAAGTCGTTGACATCGAGCGTGTGATTAGCTCTTCGGTCAGTTAAATATACACGACTCAGGCAGTTCCGCGCTTGAGAGGAAAGACCCGATTGAGTATCAAGGAGGCAAAAGAAATGTCGAAAGACCACGGGAGAATCGAAGCGGCTCGAAGAAGAGAAGAGGAACTAACGCGATTCCAGAAGGGAGACAGAGAACGAGGCTCTTGCATTCCTTCACGCTTATTGGTTTCATCAGATTGCTTTGCTTCTATTAGGTGTCTGCACGGATATCGCGTTTCGGTGCAGCACGTTCTTTGATACCCCAGAGGAAAACCAAACAAATGAAACAGCGAAATCTTTCTACTCACTCTGATGCGAGTTGCACCCTCTCAGTCGCCGTTCGATAGTTGCGCAATATGGAGGCGAGGAACCGCACCTACACATCCACCCTTAACTATGGATCTCCGTGTGGAACTGTAGACTGATCTGTCGAGCTCCTTCCCCATCTTCGTTTCATTCTTTCGCTTTATAGTTTCTCACTCTTTCCCCTTACCTAACTTCTGCTCTGTCTCCCTCGCTCTTCCAACAACTCCCCTTAGCGAGACTCGTGAATTGGAAAAATTCACTGACCCGTAATATTTTATCCCAATATTTACACGGTATATTTAAGCACACAAAAATATGGAGTTCCTTTCCTGTGAAATTGCGATAAACATAATGAGACGGGGAATTCAAAGAACTCATAAAATACCGAGGGGCAAACTACATGCCTTTGAGAAATCTTTCAAATCTGGTGTATACTCAAAATAAATTTGAGTATAATATTTTTTTTGCTAACACGAATCACATTCATCTAGAAAAAATACAGGATCTATAAGGGGGATCGACATTCAGTTAGGGTCCCTAAGGATCTTATCGGAGGAGTCAGCCTACTTATTAGCGATGGCCTCAGGCCGACGTCTTCATGTAGTGGTATTAGTCCGAGCGAAGACAATGTCATGAAGTGGCTGGTTGCTGTCCGGTTCTCTCTTGGTGGTATCATCCTGCAACGAATAAGCAAGATGGGGTACGGGGTCAGCAGTGAATAGCGACGTGTGTACATGCTACCTCCACATATACCACTTCACCAAATGTAGGTTCTGTTAACTACTATAGGCGTCGAAGCCTCATTCCATCGTTGACGCATATCGTACAGTGACAACCATATGCTTGAATTCCCCTGACGACCTTGTCCATCAAATCAACATTGCAGAATGCCTACAATAGTTCTCTTGTATAACGTCAGTGGTAGACGAATACCTTTCTCATAACTTTGAAGGCCGTGGAGCATTTGGAGCGAGACGAAACACAACTGGTTGTAATAAGAACACAATGGGGCCAGTTCAGAAATTTCTCTCGTCATCGATGCTGTAACAGTGATAATAATATCACAAGGGAAACGTCATCTTGAAATGATACCAGAGAATTCAAAGTGAGTTGATTAACAAACCTCCCAAGTGAAAACTTGCAACTGGCACTGTACTGCATTAATACCATTAATTAAGACTAGCAATCGTTTAAAATGAACTGGTAACAGTTAGCTTTTAGGGCAATGAAAATGTTCCTAAAGGGGCGGGTCGAGTGACTATTCGGGGTATCAGATTTGCAATCTAATTGCACATCAGGGATGATCATGTTCAGGAACGCGAATGCTGTCGAAAGTCCAGAACAAAGATAATGTTCGTCGTCGTCGTCGTCTTCTCCATCGTTGTTGTTGTCGTCGTTATGAGAATCGTAGCAATGGACCAGTCGTTAAACGACCCGTTCACGGTTAGTTGCTCGCAATTATTATTGTAGTGGACGTTGTCGTGATGCACATCGTCCAAGAGGTGCATGAACGGGGTAAACTCTGAACATTCGATAATATTCCAGCTGCTGACCACAATACAATGGGCACTTTACTCCACCCACCGATAAGACGAACGGTGATCAATAGCGTAAGCGAATGTCTCCAACGTGCCGTCCAGACTAAATACACCCATATGCCATTGTGTACGCTTCTTTTCTTTCTTATCCTCGCTGAAAGCCCTGGGCATACAATCCTTATTTCACGTTCGTGAGGGTAGCCGCATCCATACTAGTAATTTTCCAACCTTTATTGCTATTCGTGGTTTGCTGAACAAATCGAACGTGTCTTTTCGCATCATTTCGTTTCCTCCCATTTTATTAGATACTCATCAGAATTTATTCACCCTTTTGTGCTTGACGGTATCACTATTTCATTACTGCTAACAACTAAATTACTTATTTAAAGGCAGCACAAAAATCGTAAAGCTACTTTCCGCAAATAATATATTATCTTATGAAGTTTTCTGATGCCTCGCGATTTTATTCACGATATTGGTAACCTTGAGTCGATATTTCAGCAATTATGTGTATAATAAATAAGTAGATTATCTGAGCTCTATGTACAAAAAAATCCATGCCACCATTAGTGGCATAATGGCTCGTGATTCTAGGAACACGAGGTTTTGGTTTGAGAACTTTCGCCGCTGTAGCTCAATTAACGACGTTGCCAACAGAGCGTTTGCATAAAATATGCAATGGCTCTAAGGCTTTGCCAATGTTGTCCGCTCTAGCCAAGTTCCATGCATTTGCAGTAAAAATTCTGTGGTACGTACGCGAAAAATCATCGGTGGCTATTCATGCGATAGTTATCGTGTTTATACGTCGACACGCTAAAACTTTTACCGCGTGACTATGATATACACGCGACGATGCTTCCTAGTACACTGCAGCTCCGTTGGATTATCAAAGATCTAACAGAGAATTTCGAGTATTAGGCACGAAGAGATCCACGATCCTTTTCTTCTGGGAACTTTTCGTTGGATCGCAAGCGTTAATTATAAGTTTAGAAAGCAGGAGTGGAAGTCAGTGTCAAGGGAATCGTGCAACCAACGGGTTTCATGATTTGTCGCATCAACTCACTATATCACGCACTTCGCGCCAATAAGCGCTAAACTTTTATCACCTCGTGATATACGATGGTAGTTGCACTCCCGGAAGAAATACACTCTGAGTAATAAAATAAAAAGAGGAAAATGTAGGATAGAGAGAGCGGTCGAACGTTTGGCGCACCATTCTAAATACATACTACCGCCCCTTGGCGTTTTCCCTGCTCGAGAAAATATCGAAACCTATATCGTTAATCAGGCAAAAATTTCCGCGGTTACAAGCTGGCAAAAGCAGAGAAAGAGAGCACGAAAGAAATGACAAAGAGATCTTGGGTAAGTGCCAATCTTCCAATGACGTGCACCTTCCAGGGATACACTCTAAAGTTATAGCCAAAAAACACGTACTGAAACGTTCCTGTTTGATAGTCAATTTTTTATATATCTGAAGCTAATGCAGATATTGAAAAGTATTTTTCTTCAAGGCATTAAATTAGTGATTTATTCCCTCAGGCGAAGCCGGAATGAGAATTGCAATACATGTGCAAATAAGTGTCACTCTAAACAGTAAACAGTCTTCAATTTGATCGTCGGTGCAATATGCTCGAAGGAAAATTGGCGCCATCTTGCATGCATCAATGTTCAACCTTCGTGCCTTCGGGAAGAAAGTGAATTACGTTACTATCGAGGCCTCGTGCTCTCATCCGCTGACGATACGTCGTGACTTGCCTTCAATAATGGGAATTCCTTCCATGGGTGGAATATAATTTCACAGTAGAGGGAAAATAAAACCAGAGTTCAGGAATCTCTAAACTTTTATCACGTTGGACCCTTTTTATTCTTTTGATGATTTTTCACGACACCTAACAAGACACTCATCCTGTTCTGCCACTTCAAACTTCAAGTCGTTGTCACCTGCTGACAACTCACAAGAACCCTATCCTTCGCCCCCTCGGTTCTTAAAAATAACAATTTACGCCTTTAAGTGAAAGCTGACACCGTAGACAGATGAAAAAAACTGCGTCTCACGCATGTTTCTCAAACATATCATAACGCTATATTCTCCAGTAAAGTTAGAGTCAGATTTATGTAAAAGCGATTAACATCTTAATGTTAAATATTGGACTGATGTTTCTGAAGCAAAGAAAAGTGTTGTGAAATGAATTACGATGTAATCCATTGAATGAAAAACAGGCTCGAGTGCCAGCAGTTGGACGCCTCGGCTGTTAAGCCAAAGCACGGAACTTCATGGAAGGATACGCCTTTACGATGATATATAATCGGAATCTAATAGCGTTTTGATCTCACCATAAGCAAATCACTTCCGCTTAGTTACTCTTGACATTTCACTTTTATAGTTGAGAATACTGAATTATTGACTTCCACCCCAGCAACCTTATCTTCTCGTGTTTCACATTATCAGAGGCATGGACGATGCTTCCGCATATTTACGGAAGTATCATCTCGTGGCGTTGTAATCCTTGAAAGAGGCATTCGCGTCATCGGATTACTAGTTTTCTAACAATGAGTAATAGATGGCTCCTCATTTTTCTCCCTGTGCTTAGTGCTTTTGCAAATATTAGATTGAAGATGGATAAAAGCGAGTGTACATTCTATTGGCGATCTAACAAATTACTATGTAGTGGGCGTTGCACAGCTTAAAGCGAGAATTCATGATATCGGCAGAGAAACGGCGCAAAGTTCTCTGCAAGTGCTCGTAGCTACTGCACTCGCAGGCATGCAATGAGCTTCTACGAGAAATGCGATAGCGTTCGAGTTCTAGCACACAAGATAAATTTTATATGATTCAAGAAAAATTTCTTTGATACACTACCCGTGACCAGCCACTGATACACCAATAGGTCTAGACTTGTTTTGAAGACGTTTTGCAACAAAGTATAACGAGTCTGATTAATATGTAGATCTATTCTGCATATTCCTTTTCATCGCGATTATCTTCGCTGGCAAGCGTTAACTTAAAATTATGCAGAGTTGTGGTATATTTCATGGAATAGAATATACGAAAGAAGTGTCACACTTGACATTATTTTAACATTTAGCTGCTTTCCATTATGTGGAATTTAATACTCTATTTTCGGCACATTTTAATCCGCCTCAATAAAAACATTTGTTAGCTCTGGCATTTCAGAGCTATACTGAAACTATAAAGAGATTTTACTAAAGTTTAACAACATTTAACTTATTATTGTAATTATTATTTAATATCCCTTACTCAAGTAAAAAATTAGCAAAATTCCAACTCAATTAATAAATCACGCTTCACGCAAAAGTTATTGAGTTATGCTGATTCGTGAACTTCATAACTGCGGGTTTCGAGTTACAACAGCAGAACAATAATGTAAGGGGACCATACAATGCGCGCATGTTAAACACGCACTCACTATTCAGATCAGATTTTACCACTCCTGTCAGAGTTCCTAAACACAGTTTGAAATAATTTACAATTTAGAAATTATGACAGGAGTAATTACGAAAAGTGAATTTACTGAATAATTTTCACAGGTTTAATTTAAGATACCTTAATTCAAGTCCCTTTTTAGATTTATGTATATGTACCATATATAGATAGAATTCCCAATTTGGCGAAATAGAATGATCAACCAAACTGAAATTGTATTCTCAAACCAATTATTTTCTATGCAATCCAACCCTCAAGGCAGACTAAAAGATTTAACACTAAAACATTTAGAACATTTAAAATAGTCAATATGCGAAAATAGTAGGGTTTACAATTTTCTTAGCACAAATTACAATTTGAAATAGTAAAACTCGCTAAATTTTTTAAATGGTCAATTCAGTCATTTTCTTGTTTATGTGAATCTAGCGTTAAGTATTGGTTTGAAGTTGCAGACGTATATTCTGACGATTTTTTTACACTTATTGGAATAAAAATATTTTTTTAAAAGTTTCCAAAGTTCCCAAAACCCGAAATTTAAATTTATTTCGTAGCAGAAATTTTCCCAGCGTTGCCAGGGATTTTCATAGAATTTAAAGGAATTTTAAATAGACGTTAAAGAAGTGTAAAATATTTTAAGTAATTTTAAGGGACTTTAAAGGATTTAAGGACTTAAAGAAATTTTTTAATGTGTTGAAAATAGTTATCAAAGGGTTTTTTTATATGAGTTCCTCAAGATTTTTCGACATTTTATCTAATTTTAACAAATTTGGAGGAATATGAAGAGATTTCAATATATGTATTTCAAAAGATTTTGAAATATTTTCAACGATTTTAGGACATTTACAGAGGATTTTTAAAAGTCGAATCAGATTAAGGATTTTCAAGAGTTTTCATAAGGACATCCTAAAAACAATCTAATCCAGGACAAATAAAGTTCTAAAAATATCCAATTTTCTAATAACGTTTTAAGGACGTATTTGGAACATTGGATGCTTTTTAGACGTTTTTTGGACGTCCTAAAATAGTATATGGCGCAACTTAGGATAGTACAAAATATTTTGAAATCTCTTAAAATGCATTGAACTTCCTTACAATCGTTTGAAATCTTGTGAAAACTCTTAAAAATCCTTAATCTGTTTAGACTCTTTTAAAAATCCTTTGAAGTTCCTCAAAATTATCTTAAAATCCTTGGAAATGACGGGTAAATTTCTGCTGGTAAATAAACAAATAGAAAATGGTTTTAAGAACTCTTTTTGATATTCTTAATCCACAAAACGTAAAAAAAAAAAATTTCTCCAGGCTAGACGTCTGAAAGTTCAACCTACTCCGTTAAGTCTAAAAAGGGACTTAAATTAAGGTAAATTAAATTAATTTACTCAAAACACAACTAGTGTGTTATACTTTAACAATGGACAGTCAAAAACGAGGTTTTGTAATAGAAATAAATTTTGAAAGGTAATATGCACGTCCGATAATGACTGCATAACACTTTAGCCCGCGCTCTTGCTTCCCACTCTAAAACTTTTGCGTTTGTATATAGTGGGTACATGCATATACACGAGCGCTGTCTAGGGACGTTTTTATTGCTCATTATGTTACTTTAGGATATTCACGTAACGGAGCTGCGCTGTAGCCCGTTAAAGTTCATCCCCTTTATCCCACGGCGACCGGGATATAAATTTCAGTTTACCTCGGCTATTCCTGATTCGTCGCGTAATCTCTTGCGGGCGTGTACGACGTAAAAGTCGTAACCGGGCGGAACAACGCCGTGTAGAAGGGCAGAGTAATTAGCGCCCATTCGCTCGGATAGAATCCTCAGTAGTTTGATAAACTTCCTTTCTGCCTCTAGTCTTTTGATTGATTTAATTCGATAATGTGTTTCGATAATTTAATCACATTACTGGATCTTTCGCAAGAAGAAGGAATGTTTCATTTATTGAATCGTAAGATGGGAAGCATTCTTACTTATTATTCAAGCAGAACATGCGTTTTGCGTCTGGTCGTACTGTATCTGGTTATACTCCTGATTATAACTTCTCCTTCTTTATAGCTTCAGTTTCTGGAATTCGGTTTTACACCGCACATGTTCGATGCTCGATAAGGGAGATTCACTGCGATCAGATCTTTTTCACCAATCCAAGCCTGTTATAATTTCAGAAGTTTAATCTCCCTCTAAATTATAGGAATGCAATAAAGACAACGATATGCATGAAAGGATTGGAAGAAAAGCAGAAAAGCAGAAAAGCATAGGGAACGAAACACCCACTTTTTTTTTACAGTTTTATAGTGATTATTTCATTCAATCCA
>JAUESI010000018.1:7207953-7231332 GCA_032275145.1 Synergus laeviventris | reverse complement strand
AGAAAAGCAGAAAAGCATAGGGAACGAAACACCCACTTTTTTTTTACAGTTTTATAGTGATTATTTCATTCAATCCACTAGAATATTTTATTATTGTTTCTCAATACTTTACTTTTCACTGATTGCCAGCCACCCTTTACCAGTTATTTTAACCAGGGATATTCCACTGAGAATCATGGAAATTTGTCTGAATCAGATTTAGAGAGAATCGTGTAACGGTGAAAGGATTTAAGCTCATAGCGATATCACATTTAATGAAACCGACGCGGCCATATGACAGTGTTACAGCGGCAGGTAGAAAATGATGATTCTCACTATCAAAATAATGTTGCGGTGGGTTCCAGCTGGACTGACGGGAAAAGGGGGTAGAACGAGAGGGATTTCCTGTGCGTAATCCACTTTGAGTCTGAAATATAGAACATAAATTCTGCCCTATATCGGCCAGACACTAAATTTAATGCCGCGATAAATTAGCATGTTAACGAGGGGTGCATTGCGACGCTCCCCGCCAATCCTGGCCTGATCTCGGAGTGCGCTTCCGCGACTCGCAGCAGCTTTTCCTAGTGCGATGGTAATCGAGCAAAATATTATGGCAAGGACCGCGGGCATATACTCAGATCAGAGGTCCTTGACTCCTCTTTCCTGCCACTATGGTAATACCTGTTAGATTACGGTTCTTCTCTCTCTTTCCTCAACCCTTTTTCGCTTTAGCCCTGCACCCTTTTCCATTTCCTTTCTCGTCCTCTAGCTCTCATTCTTCTCGAAGTTTACTTCTCGCTTGACCTTCGTGTATGCCTTCTGTATACGCACTCATATGCACATGAATGACGAATCTTGCAAGGATACGGAAATTAGGAGTGAAATGAGGAAAGCAATGAAAGGAGAAGATTTGTCGAATAGCCGAATTTAACTTCCTTGATGACACTGAGACTTTAGCGTTTAAAAGTTGGGAGAACTTCCTAATGTATGTGGGAGAGTCAGTCGGTCGGAGGTTTGCATCCGCTCTATGACCGGGCGACCCAGGTCGTGACCTGCCCCAGGCTCAGGATCTCAGCTTCTCAATGTCTACCTCTTTCTTGCCCTCACGATCGCACATCCGAGCCTTTCGTTCTTACTAAACATCAGTTATCTTACTAGTTAGATATCTGGCGTAATCTAAGGTCGGTGGACTCTCTCCTTCATCGAATAAAATAACTTATCTTTGAACTCAGTTTTTGAACCTTTTATGAAGTCCAAGGGGAAGAAGGTGCGCAGAATAGAAATAGACTTCCTAAGAATGTTCTGAATGATAATTTAAAAATTATGATTCATTAGTATAATCAAGTAACCACTTGGGCGATTTGAAATTGAGATTTGAATGTTTCCGATAGCAAGATAGGAAAGTGACTGCATTAAATCACTTATTTGGATCAAGATTAAAATTTTGTCTGAATGTAGTTATCTCAAATAAAAAGAAGCATTAATATAAGATGTAATTTCCTTATTCCTATCTCTTAGATTAAAATCTCAAGGCTTCCAGTAAAACGCTCTCTCTTTGCTACATTTTACTCTTTCTCAGGCTCAAGTATAATTTATGGCCTGGAAAGGCCAGAAGTAAATTAGTATAAGATTATATCTTTTTTTTCATTTAAAAAAATTAAAAAGCAATTATTATAATGTCTCCATCAAAGAAGTCAGTGACTTTAATAGACTCCCTACAAAGTACTGTGGATTTAAAGAGATTCTGCTCAAATGAAAAAATCAACAATTCTTTACATTTTTGCGTCGACAAATATTGTAGAAACTGAAAGGAAATGTTCTTCATAAGTTATAACTTTATGTTTACTTAAAAAGGCTGGCTAGCCTTGTAATACTTAATGCCATTGTCTCATGCCTTGATCTTGACCGAGGAACAGAAAGTGGAATAATTCTGCTTAGATAACTTAAGACACGTGATGCTAGAACGATTGCGCTTTTGCATCACGGTCTTTAAAGCTGTCCCACTTCTGGAACACGGAAGGAGAATGAAATCGAGAGGAGGACCTCAACGAGCAGTCAGACTGAAAGAGAGAGTCGATCATACACCACCTTCTGTTACTACTTATCCCCACTTTCCGACTAAATGAAGGTACGCGACGCCACATTGAATGAGCGAAAGTCAATAGCGAGGTTCAACAATAGTAATCTTGACATAGAAAACGCACCTAATCTATAATCAAATGTTCGCTCATTGATTCACGTATTAGAATTTGAATATAAGAGGAATTTAAAAATCAAGCAACGATAATTCTACCCATGCAACCCTTTTCGAACCAAATTTCATGACAAAGAAAATCGTCGATTCTAGCATTTTAAAAAGTCGTATGTTGCAAATGTAGCGGAACGCGTTCTTAGGACATTGGGGAAAAATGTACTCGTTTCACCTAGTGCGGAACTGTGTTTCGCGGTGCAAGACAGAAATGTCTCCACTCCATAAAGCATGCTTCATCGTAAACGTGATTTCAATAGCGTTCAAATGTGTGCAGAAACGCAGCTATGTCGCAAAAAAGTGAATTGAATTTCCCATACACGTCTCTTGCCCGTCGCACTGTTTTCTCTCTTATTTTTCCCTTCATATAAAAGGAATATGCGAAAAACTCTGCTCTCTGCCTCCTTTACGAGAAGAAAATGTGTTCACTTGCTGAGTATACGCTCGCACGTTCGCAACCTCGACGATACGTGTTTCAACGATGAACTTAAAAATCTCGCAGCACATGTGTCATACAGTACTTACTTTTAATATCATTCTCGAATAGAACGTGAGGCATACAAATCCGCTTGGACTTACCTGTAACACAAAAAGAAATTTCAATTAGCTCCTGATTGTTAAAAATCAAGCGATTCAAAGAACAATTTCTATCATTTTTCAGTCTAGGGGAGCAGCGCACAAAAAGGATAATGCACGATTAAAATTCAAGTCCAGGAAATTATTTTAATCAATTCTTTTTCTCTTTGTTTCAGGTAAGCTTCTGCAATTATTACCTTTATTATCAGCGAGATGTATTGGTAACTATTATTTGTTATATATCCCAATTAAAAATGGAATTAGCTTGAACTGATTTTAAATGAACTTGAGTTATTGATGTATTTTAAATCTGAGGTAGAAGCAATTAATTTCGACACATCTTTTACCGACACAAATCAATTAATCCGATGGCTGTTTCGAAAGCTCTTTAGAGTGACAACTCCAGACGGTCTTAGATCAGAGCACACGAAAACTACTGAGAGGGATGAATTATACTCGAAATTCTATGGAATAGCACGAATTTTGTACACAAACCTCGTGCCAAAGTCACTTAATGAAATATGGTATTTCTAGAGAAATTAGTAGACTGAAACCAACTGTAGTACAAAAATAATATACACATATCTGTAAAAAAAGATCTTAGAAAACGTTGTCCGTATTTTATGTTCCCAAATGCAGGTGATAAATCGCACAAACAAGGATGTTAATACAGTAACATAACATCATAAAAACGGCTTAATTATGCAAGTAAGTAATAAATTTTTCTGCCACTTCGTTACTGAAGCGGCTCACACGGTGATCGTCAATTTGCTTCTTCCAACATTCAATTGCCGGGCGCATCTTGCAGTTATAGCGCTTTTAATAACGGTGATTCGCTCTTAGAGCCATGCTACACTGACTCTAGTAAAAATGATATCGCTAGATAAGACGTTCTCAGAGTAGAAACGGCGTTTAGTACCCCCTGACCTTCTTAAAATTATAAATAGCCGCGTGTCGTCGTACTCGTATATTTTCTCACCCCGATCTACTCCGTTGATTCTGCACGAGAAGCGAAGCACACAGGCGAAACGTAAACGAAACATTTTGCAAATAATACGGCAAATAACGGCTCGACAGGGTTAAATGAACCGATAGGATGAAGGCGCGAAAGAAAGATAAATAAAGCGAGAGACGTTGTCAAGGAGCTAAATTTTGTGTTTGCCAAAGTCAAATCAACACGAATTGAAATCACCGTTTTTCAGCTTTTCTATGTTTCTCGACTGCGCCGGAAAGCCGTAATTATATTTAACTCTCAGTCTCGAGTAGAAATTGCATTCAATTTTTCGACAAATAATTCAACAAGAGCGTGCTCCACTTTTTCTTCAATTGAAGAAAGCATCTACATTTAATAGATGATTAGAGGTCAACAAAAAGATTGCTTTTGAAATTGATTTTCGGGCCTTCCAATATTTTCTGAGAATTACAAGCGTTTATTTTTCGTGTGATCGATTTCATTCTAGAAAGCACAATGAAAAAAGGATCTGATAAGAATGGAGTGGAGGGTTAGTGAGATTATTGATTCAGAGTAAGGGTAGAGAGCTCTGCAACGTCATCCTGTAGCAATTCGCAAAATCCAAGGGTTGGATCAGCCAAACCCTCTTTCCCCTCTGTTGGGCAGAGTCAATTAGAAACTGTCGAGTCTGTCGAGATGCCGTACCTTCAGACAGACCCTTACGTGCTATGAAAGAATATTTTGAAGGGTAAGTTCACTTATCATGAGAAAGGTTTTTAAGTCAAATCCACCCGATTTATATCCATATATATCTTTTAAAAATATTTTTATTGTTCAATTTTAAAATTCGCAAGCTTTGTTGTATATGTATAATATATTGTATGTGTAGATAATCTGCGTACAATGCGATTTATTTGCAGTTTGATCGGAAATTATTTCGATTACGCCTGACCTCGCCTCTGGTAATTACCAATGTTGATTAGCATCGAATAATTGTTACCGCTAGGGGTCCTGAATTTATCAGCAAGACAGGCAAGTCGTGCATTGTGGATGTTTCTCCATAAGAAGATGTGAACTTTTTTTCCTGTCGATAGAGAAGTTCCCACTATAGACGGCACGACTTCTTCCATCCACCCCTGCCCTCCACCTTTCGATTTCTAATCTACTCGGGCCGCGATGTCGCCCGTAATTAATACAAGTTGTAATCCCGCCGCATTCCGGTTTTGCACGAGACAAGATATTAGTTGTGCGGTAGTTGTGCCAGTCGCCGCGGCCGTCGAGATAGGATCGGCATTAGGGCGCCCTGGCTCTCCATTTCCTGTTACAGTTAATGGAAATTCAGAACGTACGTTCCTAATCTGAGCAATTTTGTTGTTCAAATAGTCTGCCTGAGTAACATGAATGTTCTCGCTGCTATTGCTGTAGTAAAGGCTAGGCAGGATCTACCTTGTGGCCGATTAAAGCTGCGATTCAATAATACTTGCATGTGAACCCCTTGGACGGTATGTGCGCCATGGCACGTTATGCTTCCGGTTCATTCCGCAGAAAAAATGCAACCTAAACCTTTTATTCTTCAAATAAAAATTCTCACTGGCATTTACGACATGAATAAGCTTGCATCCTGCAACCTATTTGGAAATAAAAGTTTTCCCTGCTCGTTATTTTTCAGCGCTTCCTCTTCATTCGCAACATCTATCAAAATTTTTCTTCAGCAAGTTTACCGTCTGAAGAGAAAATATTATTGTGCTGAAACAAATGTTTAAACATTTTGATTCTTATTGTTCTCTTACAATGGAGGATTGATTTCAAAGGGCATCCCATACTGCAAAAAGCAAAAAAAAATCAAATAAATATCTCTTCACCCATCGGGAGTAGGATTCCTTTGTCATTTTAATACGCTTTGCATATCCTGGATCGCGTGCGTTATATTTCATTTTCTTTACAAATCAACGACAATACCACTGGTGTCCACTTATGGGAAATCTGATGACCCGCTAACCCTCTTCGAGTATAATATACAAACAAAAACCAATAGTATCTTTGCCCAGATCCTGTACATGGTTTTTGCCACAGCCTTTTCGTGGGATTTTACCATGGAATACACGTGCCTAACTATCCAGAGCAAAACTACATTTATCAACAGCAGCTCCGCTGAACTCCTTTTCCCCTAGAGAATTCTATCATAGCAGAAATGTCGGAATTTTGTAATTTTCATACGACTGAATGTAATCTCCCAACTCATCTCCCTTTCTCTTCTTTTAGTTGAAGCCTACAATCTTGTCATAATACTTGTAGGACTATAATACCTTCAGCTACCTGTATGATACAAGCCTTTATGACAGTATTATCTTTTGAGACGTAAGGATGCCTCAAGTAATCTATTCTAATTCACAAATAGTGATTTGTGAATGAGGAATGCAAAAATGAGGAACCTTGTGGGAAGAATGCGTTAGTAGATGACTAATATCCATAATTCCCTTAAACAAGAAATTACATGGTAGGTTTAATTACGATGACTTATGTCTTTGAAGAGGTCATAGGGAAACCGGCTTTTCTTCCTGATTGTCGTTGGGTCATGCAGATACCACTCTCCCGGGCAACTAGCTAATACATCACAGCAGCGCTTCGCCTCCTAACTTTTTCATCATCTACTCCCTCGGCTCTTCTTCTTTTTATCGAGACATAGTCCGGCGGCGTATCTGAGGCCGCGATCAGTGACGGCGCGTTGCTGGTGGTGGTGGCCGTGGCGGCGGTGGTGTTGGCGGATACAAAGAGAAAAGAAAAAAAAAGTCGATGGCAAAATAGTATCGCTGTTATGGCCGCGGCACGAACTGTCACCCGTTTCCGCGTGTTTCTTACTCCCCGCGTTCCACACTCCTTTATCCTCCCTTACGACACAGCTCTCGCCGTGTGCACTATGGAGCACGATGGTCTTCCCTTTCTTCTTTCTCTTTCTCTCTCTATCTCTTCCTTTTTCTCTTGGTCTACCCAGCGCCTCTCCCGTTCTACGATTTTCATTCTTTGACGTACAATAATAGAGCAACACTTCCACCCATACTATGCAACACTCGTCTCTTCAACGAAAGGTGCTGCGTTCAGAATAGACAGAGATAAAAAATGATTGACGTTGCAAGTACCACAAAGATTCTTTCATCCTTTGCAAAAATAATACGCAATTCAATTTTTCCTCACTAAAACTTCTGTGTTTTCTTTCCTTGGAATTCAATTGTTTCCTCTCGACTACTTAAATTCCAATACCCCGAAAAATGAAGTCAATTTTTATCAGATCGATGGGGTATGGAATCTTGGAGTAGTGAGTAGATTGTGGAGTCGTGAGGACTGTATCAAACTACATGTGAGATCCAATCCCATTCTTTGGGTAGACCATAGCACCCACATGTCGAGGCTATTGAAGAAGCCGGAAGGTAACCTCATGGTAAGGTGAAGCCCTTGGCTTTGCCTTGGTACGATTGGATCTCGTTCACTGCTATAACCAAGCATGGTGATGGTAAAACTCGCTACAGCGCCGACGACAACGACACCAAGAACGGCACCTCGATTTAGAGTCGCCTTCAGGTATTTGTAGCGGTTTTGCAGGGCGGCTTGGAGTGCCACGAGTTTCCAACGCAGCCGGAATATCGGATAGGTATCGAAGGAATTGCACAGATAGCGGTACTTGGAAATATATATTATATATATATATATATGTTATATATCGCTAGGAGCTTGGTGTCACAGTTTCAATATTGAAAGAGGAAATAATTTTTGCCTACAAGATAACCGCATTACTGAAGTCTTGTACAGTATGGAAAGAGCGAATAGAATACTAATATCAAAGATGAGTAGCGAGAAAGAACTCGGAGGTTTGCGCTCAGAATTGATCAATAAAATAAGAAAGGGCATGCTAAAAAAGGAAGATGTCGAAACGGATGGATTTTACCTTCACGTAATCCAACGCCGTTCGAGTTTCGACCGCAAACGTAACGGAATTGCTTCCAAGTCCATAGTGTTAGGCATCCAGCAATGGTTTTATCGCTCTATTATTCGTTGCTTCTTGAGCAATATTATTGTCGGCACGTATCAGAAAGGAAATGGCGCTGCGAGAACCTAAAGCTGCATAACGGTCTGAACCCTTGAGATCACGCAAATATTTTCTTCTGAGATGCATTAAACTGTCCTAAAGTCTCTTTCGTGACGTTTTTGTTATGTTACCTTCAGAGTCTCTTTTCTCGTTGAATTATTGCAGTAATATCGTTATGTGATAAACGTACATGGTCAATTTAGTCATTACTGGGAAATCAAATACAGAAACCACCTTGTGCATACGGCAATAGTGACCGGTTGCCACACAAGATGCATCATTGAAAATGCAGCATGTCGTAAGATTCTAATGTGAATGATGTATATAACTCTAGTGTGGTACACGATGGAATCATAAACATCAGTATTTAGCATCCATGTAGGTTCGTGTCTTATATATCATACAATTTAGGAACTGCTTGTGCAGTTGTTGAAGTAAGATTACCCAACATCGAGATTTAGGTAATATATGGGCAGTTAGAGCTGCGGGAAACATCATAAAGATGGCTTTTTATTTGATTCGATGAATGAAATTCCTCTCTGACTGGAAATTAAATTCTCTTAGGCTCAAAGGAAACCGAAAGTAAGCGGTTGATAAAGAAGGACATCGGTAAAGGTTTTGAGGAAATGTTGGGACTGAGGGAGTAAAGATACACTGCCACAGAAGAGAGAAGGATAGAAAAACATAAGAAAGAGATGGTATAGCAGGCGGAGACGAGGCGAAGCAGGTTTATGGCGAGGATTTAGATGCGAACGAAGAAACGGTTCGAGGCCATTGTTCGATATAAGACACGACTTCATTAAGCATTCAAGTAATGTTCAAACATTGCACATTGAATTGTACCTACTTGATACCCCCTCTACCCTTCTGTTGCTACCACCAGTACCGCCGCCACCGGCGGCGTACAGTAACGGCTGAGAACCGGCTGCTGCGGTTGTGGCGGCGTAGCATACAATGAGAATATCGTCTCAGGGGAACTCGTGATGCTGCAATATAGAATAATGTATAACTATATCACGGCCTAAGAGTTGGTGAAGTAGGAGTAAAAGAGGTGAAGTAGGAGGGAGAACAGGAGGAGAGTATTTTGTGGTGTAGCAAAGCATGGCGAGAGTGTTGGACGAGATAACCCGATATATCTAGATGACTGTGCGCATACGGAATACATCACCATATAAGTAAAACCCTTGTGGCCCCCAAGATCACCACTTCGCAGTCTTGATTCATGGCTTCCAAAGGGCCGCCGCTCTGTTGCGGTGATACCCCACTATTTTATGTCTTTAGCGATATCAACACTGAATCACCGTGCGAATCATTTTGATTTCCACCCCTCTACTTCAAGTGTAACTCCTTCTTCTCTTTCATCTTTCTTGACTTTGCTCTCGCAACAACTCGCAATTCTTAACGCTTCCTTGCTGCTGCTGCTGCTGTGTTGTGTCTACTTTTCTATGCTGAGCAGCCGACTCTCGTTAACCCTCTTACATACAGATATATAGAATATCTCCTGAGAAGTAGCCACCCCCCTTTTTATACTCTACAGAAATGAAAGCCCGTATGGGAATTCTTGACACAACACGAAACTTCCTCATGGATTTTGATCATATACTTTTTATTAAAGCTTTACTTTATTTTTGCTTGGCGTGGAAATATAAATTATTATAGCTTAAGTCGTTGATATTTTCTTTGCTGAACTCAGAACTTATGAAACTCATAACTCTGGTCATTATTCTCGAGTGGAATAAAAACATGCTTGGATTTAGTACACTCGATATTCTATTACGCTGAACAGGTATGGCGAGTTTAACGCTGTACTAAACTTGCGGAAAATTCTTAAAAGAGAATCTTTGAAGCATCGCGAAGTATACATGATAGATTATCAGCGCACACCACCTTTTATAGGGTAACAAACTTTCATAATGACTGCATCTATGCGACAACATAAAATACATACGATTTTATGTTCTGAAAAAAGCATACATGTTTCTTATTTACATTGTTTTTGCGATAGATTATAAAACTAAATATTTCATGTTTCAAAATTGGACATGTTTTCATTGGAATTAAGTGAAGCAACCGCATCACTAAGGAAGTAATCCCAGTGTGCTTGGCTGTTGTCAAGTTTATTGTGGTACGCGGAATATTTCATGATGCTCGCAAAATCATCTCCCTCCTGTACAGGGAATACTCTTCTCGCAGCTATCCGGAACGCGAATGGTTTTGCGTTTACAATGCGCTGGCAGGTGCATTGAGTTTAAATGCATTCCGCGTAATTGAAGGTGCACTGTGAAAACGTTTCAGCAGCAGCGGTAGCCCGTAATAATATCTGTCTCATGAAGAATTGTGACTGCAATTTCGAGTGCCAGCGACCACAAGAGCCAGAGGCGAGATGCGAAAAGTGGGTGGGACATAAAAAAAAATATGATACTTTTATTAGCGTCATGTGAGTCTTTCATAAGGCTCTTAACATAATTCTGACTGGAGCAAATGCATGTTGCACTTACGAACCCCATGTGCATTTTGCTCACTGAATAACACCTGACGTCAGATGGTAAGCCATTCATAAAGCGCTACCCATGTAGGAAACGCCCTAATATTCCCTACTTTAAACAGGAAACTGATCAGGTGTCCTTCCCAGATTCACCATTCAGTGCTATAATAAAGTTAGGTTGAATTCCCTTTTTAAAATCAAGTATCACTCTATTCATATCGTGTTACTTGTCACCTATTATTAGAACCTTCATTACACATTTCTTCCGAATGAGAAGTTTGTATAATGATTCGTAATTGCATCCTTGGTATATTAGCTAGTTAATAAAACAAAAATACAACGCGCCACTCATAATTTTATAAAAATAAATGCTAATTACTGTGGCACGGATAAAAACAATGTTATGCAACGCAAGAACGGAACCGGTCTTGTGGATCGTGGAAAGTTAAGATTACGCAGTCAAGGGGAAGGTGAGTGCATCGTAATCCATCGACCTAGCAGGCTGTGAAGAGCCTGCAGTATTTTCCACAAGACGATCTTATTCGGCTTTGTGAACGAGGTAAAGGCCAGGAAAGAGCAAAAACCCACGAAAGCAATACGCGTGGAAGAATGAACGAAGGAGAAGGTATTCGCGTATTATTATCCATGAACTTTTAAGGCGCCATCATTCGGCAATAAAAAGTGCTACGACCAGTGACCGGCTGACGCACCGGTTAGAAACTGACTTAACTATAATGCCGTATGAAGAACTCGAGCGATTAACAGGTACGTACGTGCGTGTATATATGTACAAGGAAAGAATAATTGTCGGTAAACTGTTCGAACGAGTAACTAGACATTACTTGCCGCGAGGAATTCCGCAGGTACCTAGTGTACCTGTAGGGATGGAGCATTGAATAAATTCGAATTGGCTGCTGTTGCTCGTGGTGAAAACGTACGGCCATATATGATGCACGCTCTCGCGTACTAATCCGATTAAATCCCATTACGTTACGAGACGATTAATTTTCAAGCCCGAAATAACGGCGACTTCCACTGCTAAATTGGACGATGGAAACTATTAACCGCTGAAATGCGCTTTATAAGTTTGATTTAGGTATTAATTTTCGTGAATAATTAATTACTTGCTCGATTCTGTTATCGAATTAACGCTAATTCCGTGCAAATTAAAATAATCTGGTATTAATTAGAGAGGAATATAATCCGCAATTCAGAACTGTAACATTCTATTGTACGTATGGATAATTTCCATGTGCCTATTTATTAACAATACTTTCGATTATACACTTGTTTCATTTTAATTCACAATTTCCACGATTTCTTGAAATTGAATAACATATAATAGATCGAAACTTTGTAGGTGATGTGCAGTACCGTTTTACAAAGTCTTACAGTTACGTAATAAAACATTTATGGGCTTCCGAGCATCATTCGATCTTCTTTTCATATTCATTATATTTTATTTGAGCCTTTATGATGAAACCATTTCCCACGAGTCATGCGTGTACAACAAATTCTTTGTGTGCGCTGGTATTATGAAAAACATTTTTGAGACACATTTTAATTGGTATAGGTACTTTATATAATTAACAAAACCAACAAACGTCTCTGAGAAAAGATGACGAGCATTTGATGGCTGTTGATTAGTTTGAAAATGAACGAATGTTCCAGTGACAGCGCTTCAGAGTGAACTGTACCACTGATGAAGCTGTCGTGCATTGTACCTTGCAGAGCAGCAGGGAATCCTAGAAACACGTGTAAACTACACAGGCGCATTTAGTTGTTGTATTGTCGTGTATTACTTGCCGCATATACGTAAAAGCTCACAAAGCTTCTGGCTTCCACATGTACCTAGGACACACAGTACCTTTGCTTTATGCAGGTATGACGACGGCAATAGGAAATCGTGGCAACGACAAAACGGAGACTGGAATCTAGCATTTTAAGTTTCCTGGCTTTCGTTCAAAGTGGCTGCCTGTAGTTTACAATTTCATGGTAATAGCTTCTTTGACAAAAGCTTTGCTCGAACAGATGCTAACTTGCATCTTAAGTTTTCAGGCACGTTGGAATTTCAAGTTCAAAACTAATATCTAAAATCTCTCTGCTATCATTTCTGAGACTTTAACACAGTTTTAGAATATAGATTAGTTTAGTTTATCGGATGGGTTCCGAACCACCAGAGCCACCGATAGCTCTTTTAGAAAATAAGTGATACTGCAAAGTTGCAATAAGTATTGAGATCTTCAATGAAACACAGCCTTAGAATTTTTCCCCTGTAAATATTTATCTCTCACTAGCTGACGAGTACACTGGATGCTAGTTCTGGAAGGTTGTTGACGTTCCGCAGGATGGTTTTACTAGTCTAAAAACGAGTTGGTATGTGCTATTGCTTATGCATGTGCTGTTGGTTGTTAAATGTGTAAAATCATTCAGAGCTGCACGCCGTAAAGTGGTGGGTAATGTAGTCGAGCTATGTTTGTATAGAAATTGTTCGTTTTGCGGTTCATTCTTCTTTTACTGTTTTCTACAAACATCTCGCGCAGACATTTTGCCATGACAAGAATTTTTCAATAGATCGCAAAAGGTGTCGAAATAAGATAAAACTTTAAAACAATTTATCATTAAAATTGTTACTAAGTTACACTGGATTCAAGATGTAAATACTATAGGTACATTCTAGTTGTGATAACAAACCTTGCAACTACGTATCTACCCAGAACTATGCAGAAATTATGCACAAGTTTCATAGAAAGCGGAACCATTCGATATTACAATATCTCCACCAGTCGATAATAGTCGATAATACACCTCTGTTACTTCTGTATAAGTGTATAAGTGAATAAGTTGAGAGTAACTTGAATAATATTATAAACGACGAGCAATGGGTGGATGAAGAGCAGGAGCGAGAATGGGCTTAGGTGAAAGCGGCTTACCCTTACCAGCGCAATCTGTTGCTTTGCGCCACTTCGATTTTCAGAGAAACACCAGACCCGTTATATAGGTATATATCAATAGAATATCGAGTGGACTCGGGTGATTTCCAGCACTCCAACTGGAGCCATTGTATCTCGAAGTGAGACTAGAACAACGTAGATGCTTCCTTATTAGTTCTGTGTGGGAATCGGGTTTCTATGCATTGTTTATCCGAAATAGGTCTGCCGAATGGATATTATTACAGTCAAGGACTCATATTGAGAAGATAAATTTACTCGAATCAGTTTCTTTAATTTGGAACCTATTCAACCAGTCCTGACTTATCACCAATTTACTCTGTCAATTGTAACAAAACATTTCACAAATGAAGCGAAGATTTATAAGAAAAGCGGGAGATTAAAAAAGTTATATGATTAGTGATAGGAAAAAAACTGGTCTCTTGTATCAAATTATTGATATTAAGCTATATTTTTCTATGCCTTTCAACAAATAGAAGGAAATTACTGTGAGTTAATAAAAAGGTTTCATTTTATTCGACTCGCGTATATCGTTGCACGCACAACGCACATTTGTGGATTATTAGACTTGAAATTGGCAAACAGTTCACCTGAAACGAGAACTGTTGCAAAACAAACAGAAAAAAAGGAAAATACGTGTTTTGTTCAGTGCATGTCAGCAAACGACGTTTGTCAAACTGATTTCGTTTCAACCTCTTCCTCTACTTTTCAGCGTGTGAAATTCGTACTGGTTTCGTGTGATATTTTGGAGGTCAGACCAAAAAAGAAAATGTATGCCTCGAACAACAGTAGTGCAGTAAATGTAGTCTTATGTAGGATATTCATGACCAGAAAGAGCGAGTGGCAAAACGAGCACGTGACCCAATCTGTTCTTTGGAGGGGATTCATAAGAAGCCAATCCATACCTATGGATCGGGGTCACGTGGCCACTTTATTATTTATTCCCTGCTATTGTTCGCGAAAAGGTAATTCTGTGATCATACCTTTATCCTTCTGGTCAATGTCATATAGACACTTGTTCTTATTCTTCCAAAAAAAAAAATTAATTAATTAAAGTTCATTAAAGTATCCGTAGTCATTTCAGACACGAATCGATATTCTGGAAAGCAAATTCTCGCCTTGGTACACGTAGGATCGTGTGTACGCGGTTAATCCATTAATTTTCGTCGACACTATTTTCGCAATGTCAGGCGCAGCAGCTTAGTCATGAACTGCAAAAAAGTTATTCGATTAAATCCGTTTCAAATTTCCCCGTGCACTTAACATCTCGCCTATTGATTGTTTTAAACTAGAGAGATTTTACATGGAGTTGCCTGAAAAATATTGTAGCTAACTCAAAACTAATTCAACTTTATGAAGAGATTAACCGTACACGTTCTGCCAAGCGATTATCGCCAAAAAATGGAAAGGCACTATCTTCGCATACATAAAATGGAGCTAGCACCATCAAGTAAGTAAAGCAAGTGCCCAGGGCACGCACGAGAAGCGCGTGACCTGGGGCTTCTTGTACGTGCATAGATATGGCGAATAACACCGAACACGATCCGGCACGAGTTTACAACCTACAGACCGAGCAGTTGCAATCCGTGGCTCGGATCTAAATTCAACGACAAAGAGCAGGAAAGGGTTAAAACGAGCGAAGTTGAAAGAGTGAGAAGCAAAAGAGGAAGAAGAAGAAAAGGTAGTCTTCGCGGTATCCATAACGATCCAATCGCGATCTAGTGTTCCACGACGTCTTCGTGAGCTTGTTTCTAGTTGGGCTGGCCAACTTCACCGAGTAACTGCGAACTTCACCAAGTCCGTGAGTTACATGTAACACACTTCAGAGGGTGTGTACTTCACAGAGGGCATGCACTAGATCTCACCTATCTGACATATTAAAACAGACTCACGGAACCAGGACACTTTTTCAAGTGACTTGGATTTGCATTAGTCTTATAAGTACCGGTTCGCGATCGTTACTGGAGGAACAAGTTAACATCGCGTCAAACTCGAATTTTTTGGAGAATCCTTAACGGTCACTATATTTATAGTGACTATTCTGGCCCCACGGCAGTAAACATTTCTCGGTTTACACGTTACAAATAACTCGCCCACACAATATTCGACGCGATCCATTAGGAATATATTATTAACCTTTATACCCGTTCTTGCGATGGCGATGCAATGTCAATAGTCGGAATAAAGTGTTTCAGAGCGACCTACATGGGTACCGGTTGGCATTTTAAAAGATATCCAAGAAACTGGTCGGTGCGTTGAGCTCGAATTTTCCGGGCGGAATAGTAACGGTTCGATCGTTATCTCTTATCTGGTTCTATGACATTGAGAATACGATCGACTCTCTTGATGGAGGCGATGAGAACTCTTACGGCGTACTTTATCAGATATACGAGAACGTTAGACTCGATTAAGACCTCAACGACAACATGCATGGCTAAAATAGAATTACTTCAGGCCATAGTGCCGACTTTAATAAAATACAACCGAGATTTCCAAGTTAAATATTCCACATTTCGAAAGTAACCGATAGAAGGATTCGAGACTGAATATTTACATCGGCGTCACTCTTATAAAATACGATGTTGCACTATCTAATACACTATTTCAGTACTGAACTAGACACTTTATAAATTGTCGATTGCCCGAGCAGAAGAAAATCGATAACGAGATAGCTTACAGTATGTAAATAGATCAATCGTAGACCGAGGAAGAATCAGAGACATCAATTTTCCATTATCAATTTCTAACATTCGAGTTCACCTTCGAATGTTATTTAAAATCCCTCGAAGAACTGCTGGATCAAAGAATTCTTTTATAGAGAGACTTTACTAAGTAATGATGGATAAATGGTGCTGTATGAATATATCATTGTGTATTTTGTAATTGGTTCTAAATGCGGTAAAGAGGGATTAGAGAGTGAATTAGCACATTCAATTAACGTTTACTAGATTCTAACGGGCCGTTAATGGCACCACTATTTCATTGGATTTCTCGGGCTTTCGACTAGTGTGCTTTCCAACATTGGGCTTGCACTGCGACGTGATAATAAGGACATTTATTCAGGGGAATTTATTATATGTAGGTGAAACACTTCGCTTCCATTACAAAGAGGAATGAGTACTCCTATTTGCAGACGTGGATCGCGAACTGCCAAGAGGACCGGATTTACGGAGAACTTTGTAAAAGAACCGGGTCCAAAACGTACAAGGTGGAGGTTTAATCGAATAGCAGGTAATTTAATTCGACCTTTAAAACTGCTATGGAGGGTGAAACGAAACCACTGGGAATGGAGGAAACAAGCAGACTACCTTGTTTTTGTTCTTCTTTTCCATCGAAAAATAAAATTATCTTCAAAAGTTCCAGCTCGAGAGTAGTTTAGCCCAAAAGTTAGAACCCCTCTACATGTCCACAACTAAAATTACCGTATCGAAACGAGAAAAAAGGGTCGCTGGGAGAGAAACGATCGCTTCCACATAGAATGTCACGTCACGCGCCAAGAATACAAATCGAGGGTTTCGTGTACGGCATACCGTCTCTACGAGTTGGCCATTTCTCGTGGGTTAAATTTCTGCGACTTCGCCGCCTGACATTGACCGATGCCGCGGAAAAGAAATCGTTCCTTCGTCCGTGGGTGCTATCATTTACTTGAAAAACCACTATAAGCTCCTGAAGATTCCCAAAAGGTTCTGTGTTGTAGCAATTCAGCAAGCAGAAGTTCACACGTCAGTCGACAATTTTTCAATGGATCTTTTCAATCGATCTTTGCAACAGCCGACTCGAAGGATATAACCATTTTAGGCTGTTTTCACTCAATCTATGTAGAAAACAAGATAGTCTGATTTTAAAGTTTACGCTGAAATAGCTCCAAGCTGATTTATTTTGATTATTCTTTCTATTCCACCGTCATTCTGGGTCTATTCGAAGATTCTGGAAAGGTCAGCAGACACAGTCTCGGATAAATGACCCCACCTTCGTTCTAAATGACATTTCTACGTGCTCGGAAACGACCTGCGCTTAAAATCAGCAACGACCCAGTCGTTCGGCGTACAAAATGCAACAGTCTATCCTTCGTTCTTTCGGAAGAAGAGGGATGAAGCCGATGCGATCTGTAGGCGTACCGCAAATAAGAGACACGAGGAATCGTATAAATTGCATCGTCGAACAAGCTCTCGATCAGGATTGGATATTTACGTCGAAGATTTGCTGACGAAAAGTATGAAACAGAAAAGAATTGTGAGGTCAACTTGAAAAGAGAAATGATAAATAAATATAAATAAATCTACCATTTCTCATAAACAGAAATCAAGTGATCAAAAAATTTTAAAAGTCTTCCATTTGAAAAGAGGCACATCCTCATCAAATAAATTTCTACAGTACAATAAGAAAATTCAACTTGAACGAATTCAAAAGTATAAAGATCATTTCTAAACGAGGGGAAAATCTGCTTAGTCGCGATATTGAGGACAGCCATTGTTTCATGGACATTTTTAAAAGGGGTAAGGGATGCTCTTATACTCATTCTTCCATTCATTAAAATTCATTCACCCATCAGAAGCGACATTTTGAACTAACTGCAGATAAAGTAGTGTTCCTATAGGAACTTAAACATTTATATATGGCTCACATAAAAGTATAAATCTTCTAGTATTTAAGTGTTGCATTCTGAGTTCTCAATCAATATATATATTACACTTTTTATGATAATTAATGTTTAAATAAACCTACGTTAACAAATAATTAAACTTTTTTCAGCAGTTATTCTCCAATTGCTAACAAAACATAAATATTTTTTGATTTATACTTTTATGCGAGCTATATATAAATGTTTAAGTTCCTATCGGAAAAAGTAGACTACTCGGAATGAACTTGCAACTTAAATAGATATGCATATAGTGTATAATGGTATGGTTTCTCGCCAACGATCTACAGAGAGTAATAGAGACAGATCACGACGAGTTCTCATGCCGGAAATTATATTTTCATGTCTGCCCTGCCTCCCATCTAATAACGCCGCAACTTTATAAACTACTCCAATGCCAGGAGAAGAGCTCGTAAGTTTACCCACGTGTCACTTGGTATCTGCGTAAAGTTATTTCATTGATATTTAAATTCTAGTTTTGCATGGAATGTGAGATATATATATATGCAGACATACTCGAATATTTACACATATACTCGAATGATCAAAGATTTAAATAAATAGCAAATATTATCCCTCTAGATATCTATATGTTACACGTTTAAATCCCCTTCCAAATAGTAAAATATCACCTTATCTTTTTACTGTTACGTCTGGTTAAACCCGCTTTCAATTAATTTTGATTTACTTAATTGAACTAGAGGACGTAATATGCATAAAATATATTTCGAATGCACAATTTAAATTAACTATGTCTTTATTAAATGAAGGAAAAGTCAATATACTTCAATTGGTATTGGTTTTAAATTGAAATTTAATCAATTGGTAATAAGCGTTGACAAAGATAACGTTCAATAAGTTGGCGTATATTACTTTCACTCTAGAAATAGGATGAGCCGTAACGCAATTAAATAAGAGCAACCGTCAAACAGATTACCATATATATCTTATTTGATCTCAATTAGTAACCTAATACCGTTCGCAAACTGATCTTATCTTACTAATTACTTTTTATATACATTATTATAATATTATATACAATATGCTTTTTTAAATTGACATTTGTATTATTCAAAATAATAATTATAAATAATTTGACACAAAAGCAGTTTATAATTTCAAATTGGGATGACAGTCATTTTTTGCCAATATTATTTAATGTTATATATATATCCACAGTCCACACCCCTGAACCTATTAAAACCAAATTTTCCAGGACTTCATAAATTTGTCTTCAGGATTTTTTAAAGATATTTCCAAAGTCGTTGGCAGACTTTTATACTTTTTTAACTTTTTATTATATTTCTGCTGGATCTCATTTTTTTAATCCTTGGGAATTCTTTAAAATCACTTCAAATGTCTTGAAATTTTTTACGATTACTTAAACTATTTCAAAATCCCTTGGAATAAATTACAATATCTGAAACTCTCTTAAAACTTCGTGAACTTTCTTAGAATATTTAAAACTAATTCAAGATTCTAATTAATTAAATTCTCATGAAATATCTTGAAATATTTTCAAATTCCTTCAAATTTAAAATAAGTCAAAATGTTTTGAAATATCTTGAAATCTTGTAAAATCTGTGGAAATTATTTAAAATCTTTTAAATCATCTGAAACTCTTTGAAAAGTTCATGAAATTTCTTAGAATGATGAAAAATATTTCAAGATCCCTTAGAATTCATTAAAATCTCATGAATACCTTGAAATCTCTTCAAATTCCTTCAAATTAGTTAAACTTAGTTAAAATTCTTTTAAACATAGTGAACTCTCTGGAAATTATTTAAAGTGACTTGAAATTGCTTCAAATTCCTTAAAACTTCGTTAAAATTAGTTGAAATATCTTGAAATCTTGTCAAATCTGTGAAAATTTTTAAAAATCCTTTAAATCATCTGAAACTCTCTTAAAAGTTCGTGAAATTTCTTAGAAATACTTAAAACTATTTCAAGATCCCAATTCATTAAAATTTCATGAAATATCTTGAAATCTGGTGAAATCTCTCGAAATTCCTTAAAGTGACTCGAACTATCATAAAAACCCGGCCACGCTGAGTAAAGTCCACTGGTATTATTATATAAATGTTTTTAGAGTACCTTCACTTCAAGTTAGAATGAAAGTTTAATAGTTGGAGATTATTTGTGAAGAGCAGTGAAGCTCACAATTGAAAAGCGCGAACTGCATTCCAGGTTCACTTCTTCAGTGAGGCATATATTAAAGCAAGAAGAGGCGTAGCAAAATGCTCGATTCACGTGGTGCGAGCGGACGTTTGAAAACTAGCGCTTCGTTATCGTTTTTACACAATTAAAACATTTAAGGAGCGACGTACGATTAACGAGCTCTTCGCGCGAATATTGTGCGTATCGTCCTCGACCTCGGTTTACAGTAATTAGCCGACCTTACGTGATTCCTGCGCTAATGAAGGATAACTACTAAGTATCTTTCGATGACTAATCTCCGCTTGTGCTTCGTTGACCGATCGTTATGGCCTTATCGCGACGAAGTTGCAGGAAAGAGGAACTAAGGAACATCCTTGCACCTCTGGGAAACGGTTAACCTTTAAGCTGATAACAAATCGTGTCCGCATACCGAGTTATCGACCAATACCGTCGTCATGATCGACGATCGACATTTTCTCGTGATCACGAGTCGTAAATCGTAATGGTTCCTCTTCGAGTACTGGTTCTTGAAATCTTATTACGGTTCCAGTCAATAGCAGTATTTTTTTTTATTACTACAAACTGATCATCAAACAGTTGCAATCAACTTCACCAGCTTTAAAGGAATCCTTTTATGTACATAACTTCCAGTTATTTTATAATCGAGGTAGAGAAGTTGTTTAAAGCAATTTTGTGTACCCTTTTGCATTTAATATTTAATTATCTTATTAATCTCTGCTAATTATAACTTTTTGCTTGTTTCAGGTAAGTTTCACTACTTCAATATTCCATATTCGTGCCTGTTCGTCTAAGTGAGTATAAATTTAATTAACATCAAAGTAAGAGACTATTCCTCCCCCAAATTTGTCACTAATCAATTTTCTGATAAATCAATAAGTATATATTCTTCAACTCATCAACTGTTGTTGCCTCAGTCTTTTCATAAGCAAATTAAAATCAAGGGTTCTGAACAAGCGAGTTGTTTTTAATTAAAACTGTTAAATCTATTCTCTCGCAAAAGTTGTGATACATCAAGCATGTCAGAGAAACCGCCGGAACAAGATTATTCAAGCCAAGTGAAAAGAGTAGAAAAGTAAGGGGGAAGAAAGAAGAGAGGTATAAATCGTAGCCGACAGGAGACGAAATCAATTTTAAATTCGTATAAGCTACTGTTTTATCAAGGCGCACTGTTATTTTCATTCTGAGTGTGAGAGGGCAGGAGAAAATAATGTCTGCCATGCCGCAAGGATTCGTGCTTAAGCAGACAAGTTGAACAAAATAGCGGTCCACGCAACTCCAAGGTTCACCTTGACCAAGACGGAAGCGAATCTTGAATGAGAGTCGGATCTGGAATAGTTATAAATCACGGAGGACAGTAGCCGCTAGCTACTGGTTAGTTTGTTACATTACCAAGCGGCCAGCATATGGGAAAATAATTATTATGAGCGATGACTAGAGGTGGCTTAGATCTCGAAACATGCGGGGTACCACCCACACTATATAACAGCCTCCTGGGGATTTGTATTTCCGGCTTGACGCGATAAGACGAAGGCGGTAGAGTATGCCTCGGATGATTCAAGTTATTATGCCACCTAACATTAACGACTCAACAGATCGGAGTCACATGAAACTGATTCTGAATAGAAACCACTCTTTAGTATATATGAAAGAATATTGCTGAGTCGCCATTAAACGCAGCGTCGCCTAATTAGTGATTGCTCACTAATATCCGTAATCGAGAGCATCTAACTTCAATCACGTCGATTGATCTCAAAAGAAATTGCAACTGCTTGCAAGCAGTTGATTTAAGAGGAGTCGTGTGTGCGTTCTAAGTTCTTAGATAACGATCTGTACGTGATTGCAGATCAGTATATAGATGAGGCACATATTATCTGCTGTGCGCACCCACATTATGATATACTTCGATGAAAATATAAATTTTATCTTATATTCCGGAAGCGTTTCTTATTCACTACAGTATGATCGAATGATATCGACTCAGAGAAAAGACTTTGTTTTATTTTGCTACCATACGAATCAAAATGTATTCCGTGTAATTTATCAATTCTGAAAAGCCTCAAAGCTATTTTATTGGTAATGCTGCTTCCTTCCAACAGGATGTAAAAAATGTATTATTTTTTATCTATATACTTCATATTGTTCATTACTTTTCATTTGAATTTGATTTGAATCTTTTTTAGTCTCGCGTCGCGTCGGCGCCAATCAGTAGTACAAGTCAATCTAAAGTAGTATTAAAACGGTTATAATCAGAAAAATGCAGTTTTATATTTTTATACTATTACTTAACAGAGATGGAGAGTAACTAGTTATGTTTTTTTGATAACTCGACTCAATAAAAGTTCTGAACCTTCAATTGAAAGAAGATTCGTAACGATTGTATTTTAAACTAAAAATAGTTTTAAAATATTGACTCTCATGCGGATGTCACTTGGAATGACTATTATTTTTTTTAGTTAGAGCAATCTCTCTGAATAAAATAGAATTGGAAAAAAATATTTCGTTCATTTGAATGTTCAAAACTTCTGGTACATTGAATGTGCCGAGATTTGAAAATATTTTCAGATTATTATTATTATTATTTTGAAGATTTCAAGAATTATTAGAGGATTTTAAGATATTTATATTGATATTAGGGATTAAAGGGGGATTTTAAAAAAACTCAAAAAGTTAACCTTTGGATTTACCAAAGATTTATATAGATTTCACAATGTTTCAAGACATTTTAACTGATTTTAACGTATTTCAAGAAATTTCAAGTGATTTTAATGAATTCCAATAGACTTGAAAATATTTTTAATGATTTTAAAAGATTTCAAGGCTCTTTAGAAATGTAAGGTTGGTAACAATGATAGTAACAAAGTTACTTTTGTAAATAGGTAAAGAATTGGTAACTAGTTACATTTGTTCAGTAATGGTAACTGTAAAAATCGTTACTTTTCTCGTTACTTAATTATTTATAAAAATATAAAACATGGTTTTATATTCATTTATAAATATAAAATTTTATATTTATTTATTTACACAAACAGAAATATTTCTAGGAACTTTAAACATATTAAAAGATTACGAGAGTTTTTAAGAGATCTCAAAGTATTTCATAAGATTTTAAATGGATTAGGGGATTTCAACAAATTTCAGAATATTTCAAGATATTTAATATATTTAAAAAAATTCAAAAACATTTTTTTTATAAAAGTACTTCAAATTCTTGAAAGTGTTAAAAATTTTTTTAAATTCCTTAAAATCACTTGAAATCTCTTGAAATCCTTCCACATTCTTTGATAACTCTG
>JAUESI010000018.1:7170908-7205018 GCA_032275145.1 Synergus laeviventris | reverse complement strand
TTACACCACACCTTAGCAGATTCCCCATTCTGTTCAATCCTTAAATTTACAAATTCGCTTCGTGACAATGATGAAGATGAAAACTGAAAGCCGTATAGGCAGAAGTAAACAGAGAAGTAAAGGGAGCAGAAAATGCACTCTACGATAAGCCTCGGATCTTTATAAATCTGGAATGTGATGCGCGCAAACTAATCTTGACACTATATAAGCTGAAAGCTATAAACGATGAAGACGCAGGTAGAGCGAAACTGACATCATCCGACGAGATTTACACGCCTCCCTTCTCTGAACCTTCATCATTGGGATTGAGAGGTGCTGAAAACGTGCTGAGTCGCAAACGAACGGAACATTTCAAAAGGTACAAAAAAATATCAAGCTCTGACTGGATCATTTGCGAAGCAACGGTTATGACAATCAAAGAGGCAGCAAGAGTGTGAACGAATGTGAAATTGTGCTACCTATACTTGTAACAAGTCAACCTACAGGTGTTTCTCGACCTTGTCAGTGAACGTTAAGAGATTCTGCTTTTCTGTTCCTTGAGGATGCGCTTACCTCAACCACAAATGGATTCGATACCTGTCGTTGCCACGAGCCTTATCTGGTTCAACTACCTTATCTGGTTGAATCGACTGGCCGAGTTTACTACTTAGTAGTGAAACTGATGTTAGCGATATGAATACAATGGTGAGACCAGCTTCGATTTCTCTTGAGCAATATTTCAAGAAACCGATGAACAAAAGAGTGATTAGTCCATACGCACTCTTCTATCATATCCATAAACTGAAACTAGTTACGCAGTTGAGATAAAACTTCAGATCTGTCAAAAATGGTGAAGGCATCACTCAACACAGAGTGTTCTTATGAAAGCTTTTTCCTAGTTATTATTGGCTGGAAATCTTAATTACGATCAGCAAATGGAAAAGATAATCAGAATCAACAGGTTGCATTCGTTCTACAACTATTATCACGTTATTTTATCCGTCCTGCTTGGAAAAAGTTTGTTTATCGTGTTTAATTATTTGTTCTACCCTTTGGATACGGATATAGACAAGAAATCGGCGCGCAGCGGTGCGTTTAACGAGGATATTAATATATTCAGCTGATACAACGAGATGCGCTTTTCCAACATGCAAGGGTCCTGTGTGATGCTGTTAATGCTTTTCTAATTCCGAGTTGTCGTGCTGTGTTGCATTACCTTACTCCATGCACTAGCTATTTCCATGGAAGATTCGATAACGGGCTTCACAAGAAGCACGATCGTGGATATTCGTCTTGCACATATATGAACGTATGCATATATACATATATAGAGAGAGAGAGAGACATCTCGTGGTCCCGTCATAGCAACGAAAACATTAGAGCTACATTCGTAAGCTAGAGAGAGATAGCAGGAGGCATCGAAGAAGAGTTATCCTGCATGTTGGTACATGATCCAGATATCGGAAGCGTTGGTGGGGATGTCTAACTGAGAAAAATAAAGAAGTTATTAGGCGAAGCATCCTCTCTGGTGGTAACTTCTATGCAAATAGAACCAGCGATAGGGCGTCGTACGGACCCGTAATGCCACTCCGTGACAAGATCTTTAATCGCGATTGAAGTCGACCGAGACCGCGACACGCCACCATTTCTGTATCGTTGCGATAAAACCAGTCTCCTGGGTAAAGAAAGAGAAGGAGATCCAGGTTTATTAGGAATCTGGTACTATTTTAGCCAGCGAAGAAAGAAGTAAGCGCAGTAGGTACTACTGTAATCTGCTCACTTTTCAACCGATAAGGGCGAAACATAAAGAGGACAATCAGAGCAACAAATCGCAATAACCAGAGACTGCAACCAACTTTCTTGGCTCGCCAGTCAACCTTGAATCTTCCATGAGCTTTCGCTCTCTGGATTTGGAAGTTATCGGGATCAAGACCGGCAGTCATAAAATTTCAAGCAGGCGACAATAAATTCTATTAGAGCTGCTTGTTCCCTCCTGATCAGGTTTACCTATTAGGTAGATTACACATTGACTTAGAGCTTGTTGTTCACCTTTTGGTAACACTGAACTTATATGGAAGTTCAACCAATTAACTACACGTGCACTAGTGTTCAAAATTGTAAGACCGCTTTAAAAAATCGTATACAATACGTATGTATGTAACTAGCTGAAGAAAATAGTGGCCAATAGAGTTTTACCTTTTATATACTGTGAGACCAAGTCTTGAATTTATTTAGTATTAACTGTACATACATTTCATGAAAAACTGAAATCTTACAGTCTAACATAGTGTAAATTGGCTAAATTAATACATGAAATAAGACATCTTGTTCCCACAAATGAGACTCGAGGAGATATATGAAGGACTAAACAGAGCATGAGAGGGCATGACTTTGATGCTTTGAAGGGAAGCTAATATTTGTTTCGTCATCTTCAAGCAAATACGCTTCAAGTATGTTTTCTAATTACGCTACTGGAAATAAGCCGACGTAGATGCGAGGATAGGGGGAGAGGAAATGAGAGGGTGGATGCGATACTGGTCTACCATCAATCTCTTCGCGACACTAAGCAAGAGAGGGGCTCGGTATAATGCGGCCAAAGTTTAATTACCACATTACTTTGGCGTACCCGACATCTCTCCTTCTCTCGCAAATTCTCTTTCTCTTTCTACCTCTTTTCTACCTCCTTGTCTGAGACCCTGAGGCAGATTCATCGGTATACGCGACAGCTCGCACTGCCTATCTGAACGTGAGGGAAAACTCAGGAATGAGCATCCTGGAACACCAAAGGCCCTTCCGGGCCCTTGAGGGCCTCATCGAGCTGGGATGCGTCTCTTGGTTGGTAGCGAAATATAGAACAGTAATTGTGTATTTGACGACCGGAGGAGGTAGCACAAACTTACAGCAGCATCTCATACCTTCTCATACATTTCCAACTTAAATGCAGAACGCAGCTACGCACAAACCAGTTTCCAGGTTATCGGACTTTACCATTTTCCCGATCGTTACACTATAATGTTCAACCTGTAAAGATCATACCTTTGCCGCGATTTTGAAATTTATAGTTATCATGAGTAATGCTGGAGCAATTTCGTAATTGGTTTTGAAAATTAACCATATTTATGGTCATTTAAATTCTGATATAATCGTGAAACGGATTGGAAATCGTAAAATCGATGCTTATCTATATGTTGTAAATAATAATTACTCTTCTCATATTTGCGAGGGACACGTAAATGGCGTGATCGGTTTATAGACGTTTTTGAAATTATTTTCAAATCACTTTGCAATGGGAAATTTATGAAGACATTTTATTTCGCCTGATTCCTCAATTTTTCAAACTTTCGACTCCAATCTGGATATTGATTGTTCGTGACACAGAATTCACCAAGATTATTTGCATGACCCAATTCTCACGTATTTTATTACAAAACAGTGTAACAGAAATCGTTAGAATATCAATAAATTTTTGCGTCTATGAAACAGGTATAGCAGGCTGATGCAAATAAAACTCGATCCAACTGTAAAACGGTACGACTTGGTGATCTAAAGTGTGTTGGAAGTAAGTGTGAAACCGTTTTAGATCAAGACGCGTAAATTCAAGGAGATCGTCGAACCGATCGTGCTCCCTGGAATCCCAGGCTTTCGAGTGCTCTCTTATGACCTTCTGCATAACTTTGTAAGTCCGTTTGACCGAGAGCCTGTATCGAGAACACCAGGAGTCGTTACGCGATAAATCAGCGTTTGTTGACTCAAGTCCTCTGTACTTTGAACTCTTGGATCTAAAATTGACTTCATTCAGGAAAAAGTGATTTCTCTGAAGGTAACTCAACTCGAGTTCAGTAACGTAAAAATGCATCCATTTCACCTTCGCCTTCGATGAAACGATCGAAGGAATGGATTCAACACGCTCGGGCAATTCTCTTTTAGAATCTGATCTATAAACTCCCCCTGTGCCTATTTCCCTCGGTAGATACGTACACATTCAAATGAGATCGCCGGGTTGAGTTTTACGTGGAAAAGCCAATGACGGTACTCAAGCATAAATACTTTTAAGTCGATCAGAGATCTGATATTACGCACGACTGAAAGTCAGCAGTCGGCAGTCGGCAGTCGGTAACCATTTCACCTTAAATGCATCTACCATACACGCGTACATTAAACGCAGCCCAATTAGCGATTAAACGACGTTGGTCAACTGGATGGATATCGGTCGCTCGTAAATCGGGACCCAGAGTCGTTTTCAAGCGAAATCCTGTGGCGTGGTACACCGAGATTCGCCATTGAGATTGAGCTCGAAGGGACACACAGGAACCGTTACGCCGCACTCTGTAATACGGTGACACGATGTCTGTGCAGAATCATCTGGTTCGCGCCAAACAACCTGCAGAGCGAGCATATTTCTTCAATACATTCTTCTCTAGTTCTCTTACCAGAAGAATGTCTTGCATGTTTGAAATATAAGTTATAGGAACAGGTTAGGGACCCAGAAACTGACTTTCAACATTCAACATCCTCCTTCTCTTCAATTGTGTATTTTTCTCTTTCACAGATTCTCCAGGTCTCCTGCTCCTCTCCTTTCCCCTCCTGATCCATCTTTTCCTTCTTCATCATTCTTTCACTTCCTCTCTGCATTCGCTTCTAAGATTCCTTTCTTCCTCTAGTTCAATGTCAGTTTGCTATGCGCGCACATAAACGAATCGTAATTATCATTTATCCAATGCATATCATCCACAGATATTTCTAGAGACCACGCTGGTAATGATGGAGTGTCATTTTCCACGTTTCTTTACTGAAATTCTCGCACGAACACGATACGCAACCACACGAACATTTTGCTATTTATTCTTACCGTTAAAAGCGGAATATCGAGCGACCCCAGGCCAATATCGGCGCTCGATGGACGATAACATTTCCTATTCCTTCTCAGCGGAATGCCAAGAACTCCCCTCGAGTATAAACAAAAGAAATTTTAGCTAAAGATAAAGATAAAGGTAAATACGTGCTATCAGCAATTCTGACTGGCAAGAGGAATAAAAACAGTCAAGAGTAAATTACAAGGAGTAGTTTAGTTTTTATACAAGTAGTAGTATAAGCTGATTTGAATAAGAATGAGAATATGAGGGATAATTTACAGACAGCATTGTACTAACATCTTGAAACTTTTTGGTAAAAGAAAGGAACATTATTTCAGTTTTTAAACATCTTTAACATTTTTCCCCTGCATATGGCAAGAGCATTTTAACATTCTAAAGTTACAGTGCCTTATAAAACGGATTGGTACACGGCTAACCGTGTACCTTCTACATTCATATGCAAATTTCCAAGCTAATAACGATTTCGTATGTAGATCCCTGTTTAGTAACAATAAAAATTTAAGTACAATACGTTTACAAAATGCAGAATTATGTTCTATGAGTGAAAGTTTGAAGGTTCAGTGTTTAAAATAAAGTAGCTAACAAAAAATGGCTATTTTTGCTAATGATTATTAATCTTTTAATCCTCTATTTATAAAAAGTTAGTCTGTCTCATTTAAATAATTCCCTAGGTACAAAAAAAGTAATTACAGTTTAGGCACAAAAACAGGGAATCCGTTAAGCTTATATCATTAGCATATCTACGTAAATTATATACCATACATTAACTACCAAATTTCTTACCTGCATTATTGCCATAAAATTCAAAATGATGAGTTAAATTACAAACTCATTTTGCAAACATAAAGACAGAAAAAATTTTACCGTCAGGGAATACGAGACCACATACTTTTTTTATCAAAACCGTTATGTTTAATTTAAATTTCTGATTTAGGTTACATTTTATTAAGTACTTTAATAATTTAATAAGTAGGTACAAAATGATATATATTAAGATTTCATCGCAAATTACTATAAAATGAGCAGAATTTTTATAAGATTAACGAATTCGTGACCGATTTCTTGACATACTTGTCTTTAACATTTAACAAGGCCAGAATTATTATGTTGTCTGAACTAAACCGTTTTCTCAGTGTAGAGGAAACTCAACTTTTAAGTTACCCATTGGCTTCGAGTACTCGGAAATTTCAAGTACAGAAATGCTGCCGAGTACTTGTAACTATTCCAAACTCGAAAACTCGACTCCACTCGAACTTTCAAGTATTGAACAGATCACTGGGAAAGGAAATAAACCTGCTAATTTTAGAATAACAAGTGACATCAGCGTACTTTTTGCTCTAAAATTTCCTGAAGTTATCGGATAAAGACTAAATAATTTTTGGAAGACATATTACAATATATCATTTATCATATGTGGTAAAGAACTGTAGTGGTTGGTCTTGGTATGTAAGATCGGTCTAAAAAAGATCGTGGCTAATTTAGGTGAGTTTGAAAAGGTTGTAGGCGACTATTTTAACGGGCAAGGAAGTAGGGGGTATGTCGAGGAAGAGGAGATAAGAAGAGATGAAAAAGGGAGAAATCGGTAACTGGCTTGTTCGATCGAAAACCGGCAGTTTCAGTAGTGTCGTAGAGGAGATCGGACTGTGCGTACCGTTCTGTACTCCTTAGGCACTTCTTCGCTGTGGTTGCCTCAGACGTTGTCGGTCGCTCGAGGAAGAGCCACGGCCAGGTGTACCTCTTCGCGCTGGTACCAGCAGTAGTTACCGCACCTTGGATTACCATTGAAAATCGGCAAACAGTGATTTCGAAGTGGGTACGCGTGCGCGATAAATAAGTGCAACACTTGTTTCGTAAGAATCGCGATACCGTTTTACATTGTGCGCCCTGTTCTGAAATTGCACCGGCCCTTCTTCATTTTCACGCGCGCGAATACTTATCACGGGAAAAGCGGTGTCGCTCCTGGAATTCACTGTGTTTTTTAAAATATACCGGAAATTCCTTGAAAACTATCCAAACTATTTGCATTCTCGTCGTTGTTGCGCAAACGCCTCGTACACCGCATCAGCAGGTGCTTCCGTCCGCACCACTCCAGTCATCTCAATCAAACACAGCCCCGTACGTACACGTCATCCAAGGCCGTATCGTGTTTCGAGTTATGCACTTCACTCGCGGTCAATGGCTTGAAATTATCGTTGCGCGCCAGTGATCCACGGCTAATTATTGGCGGTGCTTGAATTTCTTTCTTTTTACCTAGTGTAATTTGTCAAAAAATTGCCCTAAGTTTTCTGTTCAGTTTTTTGGTTACAGTCGTTATTGAACTTGTTACAGTTAATAGAGATTCATAGAATAGAAGTTCTAAGAAGCATTTAACACTATTAGTTTTTGTACTGTTTGAACGCTTTAAAGTCAATGGAAAGAAATTCAAGTTTGAATGGATCTTCTAATATAAAAGGGCGAGTTTGAAATATTCAATATAAAATATAAAAGAGAGTCAAATAAAATTTGTCAATGGGTAATTTTCAATCTATTTTTGTTTCCCTGTCACCAGTTTTCAGAATTCCACAAAACCGAGCACGAAAATGATAATTTAATAAAGTGATATTGAATTGATTCAACCAGATATTTTCGATACGTCATAAATGCGAGTTGATACTCACGTACCAGTGAACACGAATTCAATTCTATGAATTCTATATATTTGTTTTTGAGCAATCAAAATTTGTATTTCCAAAAAAACTATATAACGTTAATACTAGTATATCAAATAGAACAATAAAATGATACACAAATATTTCCATAACCAAATGTTTTTCACAAGTATCAGAGAAAATTTGAATAAAATTCATCTGAGCGACATTATAGAGAACTCTTAGAGCTTGGAGTTTTGTCCATTGCTGACAGGGAGATAACTATGTGTACCCGTATTTACAGCGGAGCAGAGACTCACATTTAATCCTGGGTTATTTGAGCTCGAAGAAGAGCGCTCTTGCTTACCGGGTCGTATAAATATTTGCACTCGAAAGAGAGAAAGATATGACTGGAAAGATAGAGTGAGTAAAGAGGCTTATTTTCTCGTTTGGTTACTTTGTTACAGGTAAGAAGGAACAAGATTCATGATGACGAGATATACCAGATGTCAGGTACTGACGAGGTTCCTGCTACTTCAGGCGACGACGTACGTCGTATTCGCGGGTGAAACGACGGTCGTTTCGGCCTCTGAACCTTCCGGTGTTTCCGGTCCAGATTACACTGGACCTTCCGCGGGTTCCGATGAATGTGATCCGGAAATGGTGGGCTTTGAATTGGTCACCGGTTACGTCTACTCGGCACCAACGAACATGTTGGAATCCATACCAGGCAGTCTGATGCTTACAGACTGTCTGGAGACCTGTCAAGGAAACGACTCCTGTCAAGCTGTCAACTACGAAACTGGTCTCTGTGTTCTGTTCAGCTCCAACGCAGACAGCAATCCCGGTAAGATAAAGTATCTATTATTGTTTGAAAATCGGCTATATCGCGAACTCAATGATTTCAGAGGAGCGTACTTTACACACGAGAGCACACGGACGTTAATCCGCGCATCTCTCACGCTCCGAGCACAGCGCGAAAAATCTGGAATTTATTATTAAAAGATAGATGCCTCCATTTTTCGTCCAATTTCAAAGTTTTTTTTATTTAAAGCGAGATAGGTTTAAAGCAGATAGATTGAGACAATAAGGAATCTTTTATGAAAATATTTGTCTTCTCGGTAGCTAATGCCTGAATCATTGTCGGTACATTTATAAACGCAAATAATTAACTCGATGACAGAATAAACTGCTCTAAATAAATCGTGTGAAGGAGTGTGCCAAGATTCATAAATTATAAGTTTGAAAATTTGATATTTTAGTGTAATGGAAGATTTAAATTGAAAAAATAAATTGACTGAATGACAAAAATGGATGATTTATAAAAGTAATAATTATCAGTATGAGGCTCTAGACTTTTTTGAAACGTAAATCCCCGATTTCCTAGTTCGTGAAGCGACAGAATTTTATCATGGAACAATTTATTTCGAGTAAAATTGCAGAGAGAAGGGAATCCAAGAAAGGATTTATTGGTGTGAGCAAATTTTAATAGCAGTTCATGCGCGGCGGTATAGTCTATTGTGCTTTAACCAATATTTGCAAATAACTAACCCAAATTACAAAATATCACTCATCTCTCGGATTTATAAATTTCTTTACACTTTGCAATTGTAAAAAATATTGCTAATTGTCATTGTTACGTTTGCTGCAAAAAACCATAGAAAATAAATAAAATAAATTAGTGATATTCATCCAATCTTAACTGTAGCAAAGTGACTAAAAAACACTTAACTTTAATTATCAAGATCCTGTCCAGACCTTGTTGGCTTTAACCGTTAAGAAAGGAAACCGACCAGAATTTACATGCAAAACTTGATAATCAGGAAATTAAAATACTAAGCTTAGCGTCTTCTTTCATTTTTTATAATGTTATTAATAATAATCGGGATAATGCTAATAATAATAATGAAGCCACCGGTGCTTGATTTAAATTTTCAAATTACAAGAACATGTCAGCATGTAATTACCCCAGTTTTTAAAACTTCCGTTTTTACTTGAAAATGCGTTCATAAACTGGAATGAGCTCTGACTGGGTGCCGATTTAATCGAAAGAATTATAGGAATTATGCAAACTGAATCGTTAAGTACGTCGCCACTTGATAGGAGTCGGTATTCGACATGTGTTAAACGAGCAGATATTGCTTTCATTATGGAAGGATAAGCAGTGCTGCAAGTGAAATGTGTGTTCTCGTCGATTTGCCCATGCGAGGGAAGCGAATCCTCGACTTGAATTGCCGTTCCCTGAGTTCATCGAACTTTATTTAAATTTTCCACTAGTACGACGATGCTATGCCGTTTAGACTCCACAAGCACGAAAGTTGATTTTCCTGCTAGAAGCTCAAGAGAGGGTGAATCCGAGAACGGAGAAAAGGGTAGGAATAAGGGTAGGAGAAACCTAGTTGGTCCCAGGATAGACATCGAGAAGCAGAGAAACGATTTTTCGGACGATTCCCAAACCACTGAATCTTGGGTATATGCTGTGTCGCGAGCTACTGGATTTGATTTGCTTGTAACAGCTGTGCTAGCAAATCTTTCTACAAATAAAAACGAGAAAATGTAATATAAATTGAAGAAATAGCCAAGATGTCCTAAAATACGGTATTATTTCCTTTGAAGAAATTATTTGCAGGACTTAATAGAATTTTAGATTTACTTAGTATTCGCCGCTAGCTCTAGCTTTCCTTGAAAATTTCTGCTCGTTTCATATTCGAGGAGAGTCAAAATAGTTGGCACTGTGTCCATAGCTTTGAGCTCAAACGGATAAAGTAGGGTGAATGATTCCGCACTGTAGATTTAACAAAGCAATGCTTAACTCCTTGCTTCAGAAATGGTGGACATCAAGTAACATTTGTCAAAGAGGAAAAGGGATTAGCGAAAAAATGAATGTATTTATTACACTCAATTTGTGCAGCTGAAAGTTGTTTTTAAAGTTCAATGAGGCAGGAGATTTGATTCCTGATTCCGGAAGTAGATAATGGCGGAAGTGAAGAAACATTGCACCTTCTGGCCTTTTCTGACGTGAAGTGGATGAGGACACTGACTCGAAGAAATTCCGTTGTAACCTAAGCTTCGGTGAGGATGTTTTGACCTTCTTGTGCAGTCGATGTTCAGGCTTCTTAACGTAGGTCACCTAGTATTAAGGACCGGTATTTCAGTTAACTCTCGGTTGTTGGCGTCGTAAATCATGACGCCAGTAGTGCCGCTGGGATACGAGCGTAGCTCCGCATCTACCCCGTAGCAACAAATTGCGATTATAAATCTTTTTGGGACTCTCGGTTGGTAAAAGGTCAATGTGCAAATAGCGAGGCAACTTATGTTGTGAAGGGTGGGCGAGAAAGCCGAAGGCTACGGAAATTTAAATGATAATTTATCTTGAGTATCTCTTGATCGCATCGCGAATCAGTTGCCGTACGATATTATTTAACGATGGTGGCGGTGTACGAGACTTGCGGCATAAATTGGTTCGTCGACTTAGGCTAATGCCTTCAGAAGGGGGGTGAAGATGTTCGACTCATTGGTGAGGTTGGTTGGTTCAACGGATGAGTAGGCACTGCTGTAAGTGCTTACATGCGCGAGCATGTAATATCGTAATATCATTTTCAATTATAATGCGCCATTGTATCCAATCTACCTCAGGGATTTCCGTACCTCATCCGCTCGCATGGGCCATCCTTTTATCGAACAGAGTTGAAACGACTGCACAGAGGATTACGCAGGATTCATTTTGACACTTACGAATCACTTATGTTCAGTCCCTTTTTCTATCAGAGTGAGAGTAAAAATTGCAGAAATCACCACGATTCCTCATTATGGAAATTGTTTCAAGACGCTCTCCTTACTCAAGTCGCTGACGCAGTACCCACGGCAACAAGTACTTCCGATTGGTCTCGTTTAAAGTACGGAAAGGCAGAAAAGGCAAAGGTAGAAAGAAAAAGATTCAAGGATATTTTAGATACAAAAAACGTCTTGAGTAAGCTAGAAAGAAATCTTATCTCAGCGTTTCTTGTATGGAGAACTGGAATATTCCTCTTACTGAACTAATTTATGTTATTAACTTGTACAGAGGGCTGGTGAGCAATTATGTTCTTATCACATCAGCAATCGGTATAGATGCTTATTTAAAGATAGAAACATCTGTGTTGAAAGTGATTCCTTTAATTGAAGAATATTTTTTCCGCATCCAGATACCAATCATGCACTAATCGCAAGTTTAATATTCACTGCAAAATCCATCCAGGCTCGAGTTGCAATTAAAGCCGATCAAACAAAACAGCGAATTGCCAAGTCGGATAGAAATTGCAGCAGGTCGTTTGTCATGGAAAGACCGAGTCACGCTTGGATAACAATCTCTCTCCAATGTATACCGCTCTTCCGCAACAAGTGTCAATTGGTATGTAACTGCGAGCTAAAGGCACATTCCGGCAGATAATACATGTAATTCATCCTTCTTCTATCCAATAACAGAGGGTCTCTGTGTTGCAGAAAAAAGATAGTGATTTATTGTTACATAATACTGATTCAATCAAGGTATACCACGTTCTCGCCTCGAGATGCTCTCCTTTGCAATAGCCCTCAGGTAATTTTTAGCAAACAATCTATCTACCTTATACTGCGACGAGTTATAAGGATCACGTGCATTGTCAGCGGGCGCTACCGCTCTAGCCCTCATGAATAATGGATACCGGTATAAGTAAATGTAATGAGAAACGCACTAATTGAATCTTCCGGGGTGTAATTAATATAAACTATACGTCCGAAGCCACGCGGGCCAGGAACATTAATTAAACTGCAAACGAGTTGGCACGCCTCTAAAGGGCGTTCTGATGCCAGATTTTTCGTCATTTGTGGCCCTGGTTGGAACCCGAGTTACCGACTTTCAAGTGCTTCGTGGCTTCTTAGCCTGCCGAACGAGAGTCACGATCACAAAACTTGTAGTTTTCCCCCAAGGTCCGTTAGCTGCAAAGGCTTTAAAGTGCGAACGTATGTCACTTGCATGCCGCTCTTAGAAAAGGACAAAGACGAATCACCAGACTGACAAGAGACAGAATGGTCGCACACAAAAGTGATCGTTACACACCAGCCAAGCAATGAATCGCTAGACAATTAATGATTTTCAGGACGCAAATGGGGCAACTCACTAACGGTTCACCGTTAGAGGCAAGTTGACGAATTCAAATCAGCAAATATCACTTGAAAAAATTCAAAGCAGACCATCACTAAAGCAACTTTTGTGCTCGTTTTGTATGGAAGATGGAATTCCGAAAAATGTTAATTGTCAATTGGTGTCCAAGTATTTCGATATTTGCATACTAGCAGATATTATGCTTAATTTCACTCTTATCTGAGTTGGGTATGCGAACCTGATAAAAACAAGTGAATAATTCAAGAAGAATAGAGGAAAATAAATAAGCAGAATCAACCTCTAATGATTTTTCTTATCAGATCAGTTGGAAATGGAAATACTTTCTATATATGGAAATTAAGATAAGTCCTGAAGAAATCCAATCTACTTCTATTAGAAAAGGAACGGTTTTAGAAGCAACGCAAGCAGAACGAATTGAAAAGCAAAGTTGGGTTCCAATTTTCTTCATGTAGCACGTCACGTGGTACCTATTTGAAGCAGAAATTTGCTGAACTTGGCCTCAGTTTGGAATAGGGAAATTTATGGTCAAAGTTTGTTACAGCAACGTCTGATGTTTTTCTATGTCATGCTACGTAATAATAGGGGCCTTATTAAGAACTTATATACCTTGGGAATGTATAGAATATGGATGCATTCTCAGCAACTAAGAAATAAAAAAAAAAGATGGAAACTATAAAAGCTATAATACACAATACAATTTTTAAATGGCCTTTAAAGCTTTTCTATATTCTGATTCACACTAAAGATTTCAAGAACCTGAGTAATGTTTTGCGGGGTATCTGCTACACATAAATTTCACGTTAAAGAATGATACGAAAAGGTAAGGATATCGTGAAAATGGTGCTTCTGTCTGCCGCATATTGCGTCGTCCATTGGTGCTATCGACAGAGCGAATCTTTGTCTGAGGCGTTACAAATTGGAATAAAAACGGCCGAATAATCGAGGGATCGTGCCATTTGTCACAGTTCGGAGAGTCGGGTGAAAGCAATCCGCCTCTAGATGGAACGAATGCTACTGGCGATCATTCTTCCTAGTTGTGAATTACGTGTGGCTTTGTAGACATTCAGTGATAAAAAAGCACGTACGCAGAACGAGGATGCAAAGGATAATCGTGCACAAATGGGTATCTATCTCGTTTTCTCCGCAAAAAAAGGAACTGTATGATTAATTGAGAAGAAAGGTTTCAACAATCGAACACTACCGGGTTAAGGTTTCTTTAAATCGACCTCAGAACACGAAATCCATTTCTTCTCCTCACCCGAACGATCGGGAATCTGAAAAAGCATATCTAATTTAGTTTGTCGGAATGTTTTCGAACTTTCATTATGTCACGATTGAATCCTCGAAATTTTTTTTAACGAAAAAAGAAAGAAGAAAATTGATTATAATTATCTTGAAGATGAAAAACAATTTGAAGGTTGTTGACCTTTCGATAATGTTGATGCAATGGACCATCGGCAATGTTCTTTCTATGTGTGCTGGTGTATTGCATGGAAGGTGAGACAGCGATGCTCTTGGGTAAAAGCGTCAAAGTGGATACGTGTTCGTGACAGACTGACGTCGGCTCTGGATCTCCCTCTCCATCTCCTTGGTTTGAAAAATTGGATGTAGACAATTTTAAGGTTAATTACAGCAATTAGGACGGCTGTCGTAGAACCGTGCCGCGTAATCGGCCACGTCAGGCGCTCTTTGCAGCATTTCAAATTATAAAAAAAACGGAAGAGGGGTGAAAAAGAAACGAAAGAGGAAAAGAGAGAAAATGGGATGTAGAAGAAGAAGAAGAAGAGGAAACGATAGTGTAGAGTAGAATAGTGGCGACCTTAGCACCGCAGAATTTCTCGTAGAACGAGCCGTGTTGGTTACGCTTTGATAGCCACTGACAGGAGCTTCCTTCGACGATGAAGCCTGAACGACTATTCTTTTTCCAAAAAGTCGTACTGTAAATTGCATTTTTGTCGTAAGACCGCGACGAATAGAATCCGGGCGTTGGAACGTGCTGAGATCGTGATCGACGTGGGACAACGACGGCACGTCACGATCACGAAACTTTTGTCGAATCCGTTAGTCGATGATGGGATCGGTTGTCCAACAAGCGACCAATCGACCTCTCTTTCACATCTTTTCTCTTCTCATAATATATGCATTTATTTTATTTTCTTCTTCACTTCCTACCCTTTCTACTTCATTTTGAAATTGAATTCTTTTGAAACTCCTGTGTGATTTCTTTTTTTATCCTAAAGGGTTACGATAGCTTTTCTAGTTTAAAGGAAAAGAATGTTAGAGCCTCTATTATGGAAATTGGAAGAGTGGTCCATGGTTGCTTTGTGGAATCTAGGTTGCGGGTGAAAGAGAAAATAGTTACGCTTTATCTTGGTAGGTTTATAACTATAGGCGGATGAGTGGCTGTGACGAAGGTGCCCTAGGTAGCGCAGTAAAAGTTAGTTGCACGTTTTCATGGAGGATGTGCAGCGAACTGAAGCTGATACGAAGTTTCCTTCGTGTTCAAGAGATTTAAACTTTGTTGTGCATACTTTGAGCATTACGGGATTTCGATGTAAGTAAGCGACTCAAGAAAGGACAGGGAATGGTCGCGATGCATGGCACGTTATTTGTTCTTCGTTTTTCCAAAGTCGAAAACGATGTCTGCGAAATTTTCGGCAAACACCCTTTCTGAATGGAGCATCCATTTTTCTTTTTAAGAGTCCTCAGCCATCAGAGGCAAATCTATTTACGGGTAAACATAAAATCCACCCCGACTTCGATGCTCGTAGGTACCTTGACAAATACAAAAGGCCGTCCGCGCGGAAGAATGGAGAATTCCGGGGAAACATGGAGGCGAGTAGGTTTTGCCGGAACGTGCGAGGCGTACCATTTTTCACGCTTTCATTGTCCTTGATAGTCCTGACGAAGGGTCCCTTTGTGCAAAGTGAAATAACTCACTATTCCCGCGGTTACCGAAGAAATTTAAAGGTTCACTGTTTTACTTGTAAAACGCCTCTTATTTGCGATGCATTCTCCACACAATGTAGACCGATCTTATGTGATATCTTACTTGATCCGGGCATTCTTACATCCTGATGTCTTCCCACAAACGACAAACGGATAAAGGGCCGAGACTCTTTACGATAAATTCCAATAATCGTTAAACTTGTTTTCTTCCATTTCTACTCTCATAAGAAATACGTTTCTGGCCAAAGAGCTACGCTATGATGTCAAAATGTCATGGAATTTCTCTTCTCTCCTATTTTGTGCATCATTTCATCTACATTATTCATATGCATGAATGTAAGAACTTTTCAAATTCCACTTTTTTCACTGAGAATCTTTACTTCAAATAATAACCTTATCACCACAAAAGATTTTGGCTTGAATTAACTCAAAAAACTACCACATAACATTCGAGGCAAATTTGATTAATTTTATGATCATATGCTTTACGGAAAAGTAGAGGTGTACCATTTCTGGTCACGATTGAATCGATAAATAAATTACTGTCTACGGACAGCTACTGACTACGACATGAGCACAAATTTTGCCAGTAAATCCGATTAAATCTTAACCACTGTTGAATGTCGTTTCAGTAGCTTCTGCATAGATTTCAGAAAGCGATCGATGCCATATTCGATGGAATGTAAGCGGATGATCGGTGTCTATCGATTTAAGTAAGCCTTGCTGGATGTACTGCGAAAAGGGGACACGTCGGTCCTAACGCTCTTTGATTTGATATGCTGTAGCATTTATTGCAAGTATCCGACGTATTTATGCGACGAGTTATTCAGCATCGAAGTCTCGTTGGATAACGGGCTCTTGCCGCATACCACCGGCTGCGCTGTCGCGAGACCATAATGCCGCACGTGCATAACGCCCGGAACCGATACATAATAATGATTTCCTTATAAAACTCGAAAGTAGCTTGCATATGCGGATATTTGCACGCACATTTGCACGCATATTTGCACGCATATTTGCACGCATCTTTGTCACTTAATGAATGCCATTAACATTATTAAAATCCATTATTAATCCACGTCGCCTGTGGTGTATTTTTACAACATACAACTCTTCTTTCGAATATACAAATATGCAATTAGCATATAATTATATAATCGGATTGTGTAAACTCAATTTTACCATAGTGAAGATGTGCCTCATGTGACTACTTGAACATCGGAACTATATATCTGAGAAACGAAAAGATCTGAATTGAAAACGTGCTTTTATCGTAAACCAAGATATACATAGATCACAATATCTTGCGGTCTATTCTTAGGTGTGACAATGCCTTCCCGACGCGACAGTTAATCGTGTACAAATTCTCTCCGAGACAGTTGTCTGTGTACAGTTGTTGCCGCCTGGGGCTGCTGCTATGTAACTCGGAAATTCCACGCAGAAACCAAAATTATCACATTATTACATTAAATTACATCTTAGAATGTTCTAGAGTAATAATTTAGCAGCACTTGTCAATTAAGACTGGAATACTCGAACATGCTATACACTCTATAGTGTAAAAGGGGGTATCAAAGTTTCTATTCGGAGCGCGATGGCTTCTCATCCCCTTTTGAAATCTGTTTTGAACTTCCACTTTTGAATCCTGTTTTTTTTGTATGCTGGAATGGCGAGACATACATTCAGGTTAATACAATATTCTCGAGGGTAAATTGTCGTCCCTGTTTGTAATAGATTCTGAAGTGTTTATTCGTAATTAAATTTGGTTGCCTTGGCACGAGGAATGTAGTTTAACCTCTTGGTTGAGGGCTTCCATTGTGTACCCAGCATCCTTGTCCTTTAGTCCTGGAGGTTTCTCGTATAATACGGAGTTTTCGGATGAGAGCAAGATCCCATCGCTTGAAACTCTCTTTGATTCAAACCAGAGGTCATACTCCATGAATGCAACGTACGTAATAATGACAAACGTGTCATTTGAAGAATGGCAAGCGTCACACCCGTCTGGACACCGTTAGCGCAATATATCACAGTGTACATCCTGAGGGTCGCGTCATTCTCACATGCGAATAGGAGGAAAAAAGCATTCTAGCACTTAGGGTTCACGGAGTAATCCTTAAATTTCTACAACTAGATACAATCCGCCGACAGAATAACTGTTGATGTTTCCTCAAGACCCAAAGAAACACATAAATTCTCATTTTCACACTGGAATCTTGTAGAGATGTTATTCATGTAAATATAACACCTAGCCGATGTCTTCATCAAAGTTTTCCAAAACGTTTACCTCCTTTTGAAATCTCTAAAGTAGAATTAGAGGAAGTAGCTCAAGAAGAGGTGCATCTAACTTCTGCAATGAAGTTATAATCTTATTTCAATTCCCTCTTTAAGAGTCGAATACTATAAAGCAATGTTGAAATTTGCTTCCTGGGTCATCTATTATTATCATTTGAGTCGACTTGAGGCGATAAAAATATTGCGCAACTTTCAGTTTTGAAGTCGAGCCTAATATGGAAGACTTTGATAGATGTAGTAATAATAGAGACACGCGAGGAAGAGCTCAATTAGGGATGAGTTTTTGTCATAGAGTTTTTCGACTACTAAATAGTGTAGACCATTGAAGTGGATAAAAAACGTTTAACGGTACAAATGATTCCTCGTCAGGCCATCTCGCGTGCCTTTAAACGAATTTCAGCGGTACGTGTTCTGATCGGTGTTTTAATCGAGTCCTTCGACCATTTCTAGCCGCAATCTTCGTTCACCTGGCGTTCGAGTCAACGTCCCCGCCTTCCGGCGACGGAAACTCCGTACAGTCGTCCTCGGACGAGGTCACCGGGAAAAAGGTTCGAGTGGGAGGTTCCGATATGGATGGTCTTTCCGCGGGCAAACGGTCATCGAGATAAAACCACGAAGTCGTGGGCTGCTGTTCGAGACCGGTGTGACAAATTACACATGATTCACAGGACGATTTCGCACTTGAGTGCAATGTAAAGTGCTACCGACGTAATGTGCTGAGTGGAGAACGTAGGGCTTTGTCGAATAGGAAGGTTAAGCAACGTTGGAGACGGCTAGAGGAAGATGTGCAGAAGAATCGGCTGATGTTTTGATGATGTTGAGAGAGAAAATGTAAAGAAGTCAATAGAATTGAAGAGAAAGATAAACAGAGAGACAGAGGAAGAGTCTTGGTTTTGCTCGATGTAGGTGCTCGCTTTGTAAGCAGCCTAGGCGAGTTCGCAAAGAAGGGCAAATAGGTGTGCAATTCTTTTTGCGTATTCTGCACTGGACGAGCATTGCGTGTCGGCTGAGGAGCACGGCTCTGAATACCGAAGGGCCTTGCTACTCGCTGGATTTCAAATAGCCGTGGGAAGTATCGTGGTCCCGACCAGTTGAGAATACTAAATGTATATACGTAGAGAAAGGTACCTTACGTACCTACGTCTACGCGATTAGACGTAGAGTGAAGAGCTAGAACTTGCTTCTTAGAACGTACGGTTAGGTACGTACCTATCCTATTCCAACCTATCCTATCCTACATACGTGTCGCCAAACGACAACGGCACGAATACTCTACCGAGATCATTCGTGTTCGCCGGAATTTATGGGGTTCACTCGACCGGCATTCGCTTGCTCGTTCTCTCTCCCTCTTTCTCTTTCTCTCTCTTGTCATCCCTTCACCCTCTCGCTCTTTCTCTCAGCATTGCCGCTGCTGAATTTGCATAGAGCCACAGCTAATAGTTCGAGATAAGCAGTGGAAGAAGGTATCTCCGATGGACGCGACTCTCGTCTCGTGCCACTTAGGGAATCGTTGGGTCTCGAGGTCTTCGGAACGTATTCACTATGTAGATATAACCAGTAACCAGGGAAAGAACTCATCGCGTCCAAGGAGCGTCATTTAGCTTGAATCGTTCGAATGTTTACATTAATTCTGCACCGACTAAACGATTTCTCTCAGCGCATACCTTAATAAAAGTTCGCATGCATATATATATATACGAGACGAGACGCGGTTCCAAGATGAGACACAGCTTGTTCGCGCATTAAAAAATTATTTCCCGTTACCTTGTCGAATCGTCGGCATGTTCAATGTGCAATGTTGCATACGCATCGTTGCTGTTACTGCAAATCTGGAGGTTCCAGTGTCATTCGCGCTTGCCAATATCTTGAAATACGGTTCTGCGTGAACTCGAGTTCCAGAAACCTCGTTAACACTTGATCTCTGCACTATCATTCCCTAGTAATTTCCTTCTCTAACTACTCAATTTATTTTCCTGCCTTTCTCAGTGACTCTCGTCTCTCGATTTTTATATTCATTGATATTAGTTTCATCAGAATCTAGTTAGAGTATGAAAAACACAATTTCCACCTCTCATCGCAGGTCTTCTTTGTGCTATGGTTATACGTAACGAAAAGTGTAAGAACAGCAAAGCATACATGCACGCATATTATAAGATTCTCAGAATATTGTATCGGGAAAGTAGTTACTTCGTTTTGCACTGTATCTAAAGAGAAGAACGCACTACTCTCGTATTTTTTTGCAAGTGTAATATACTCCTTAATTATGCTGTAATTATCGCTCAAGTTAATAAAAAAACCTACGAGCGGAAAGTTAGTTTGGAAGTGCTTCATACAAGATTTCACACACTATACCTGTTGGAAATTGAATCCAATTATTCGTGTTTAAAGTTCGTTACAAAATTCTTGTGCTTATATTACAAAACAGGCTGATAAACAAGGTCTTTAACATACATAAGTACGACAGTCAAATACCTAGTACTTCTGAGTCGTGACTAAATAATGACGATTTATGAAAGGCAACGATTTCCAAGCAATTTTCAAAGATCAATCATGCGTAGCGCATGCCCGGTAAGAAGTAGATCGGTTGGGGAAATTGTCTTGGCGTTATTGCGGCAATGTAAATCGTGTAATTCACCGTAGCGCATTTACGATCCGTATTCTATTGTAGACACAAGGTAACTTGGTGTAGCGGCCGAATATTCAATTCCGCCATGGTCCTCTTCAATTTACATGGTGCGAATAGCTTCCAAGGAACCATTCAAAGTAATTACCTTATTGAGCAAACTTGTATCTTACAGCGTGTGAAAATATGTACGTGCACACTTTTGCTTCTATGCGAGAGTGAGCACACCGCGGATCGTCGAAGAGTCGCGTGCGTGAATCTCACCATGTCGAGTACATGGGCGAACTAAGTGTGTTGTGTTTCTGGGCGCGGTTTCGAGAATGAAATTTTTGCAGCCAGTGCATGCTCGCAAATTAGAAGCACACCAACCATTGGGCACTGGAAACTTGCAAATGCATAACGCTTCCCCTAACACCATTACAGTCTCCAATTTTCGTTTGCATTTACCTTCCGCGTCCTCACTCTATTAATCTCTGCTGGCTAATGGTTGCCTCATATATTCAATGTTAGAATTCAGTATTTAATTTAAACTTCAGTGATGGAAATTAGAGAAAATGTGTAAAGCAGATTTCAAGAGTGGTGACAGTAGAATACAGTATTCGAGCATTCCGTGCAGGGAAGCGACCCTTGAATTTTTGAAAGTAAAATGTACGAGGCGGCCCACGACTCAAGTACATGACGCGTTTTCAAAGCAAAGGCAGAAGTCAGAGAAGAAGTGAAAGAGAAAATAGAAAGAGGAAGGAGAGATCTAGCAATGCTAAAAGTACGAATGCATTCAATTCGTGGAATTGCATCACTGTCTATATAAAACGAGGGAGAGGAAATGCAAAAGGTTCCGTGGGTGGAGGAGGAGTGAATTCTCTGCTTTCGAGTGCAAAGGGCGATTGAAAACGTTGGCTAAGGTCCAGGGATCTTCATATTCATACTCCGTATACATGCTAAACTCGCCTTATCTGTAATATTAGTTTCACGAGTAAAACCGACAGAAACGTCATATTATACGAATTTAAACAGATCAGATGATGAGGGACGGATATGGATCAATAACATGCAGTCTTTTAATCACGGTTAAAGCAAATACATATATGTTCGCTGCCTTTAGATGATGGGGTATATTAGCAAGGACAATTACGTAACGTCCGATAAAGCTAGTTGAAAAAATTGTGACTTTACACGGCACGTTAAGCCACCGTAACGACCACCCACAATTATCCGCTTGTAGACAGATGCCTGCCAGTAGGCGTGTGTATGCAACCTGCTGTAGAGCACTCAACGTTCATGCAGCATGTGAATTTTATTATCTACTCTTGAAATTAGCAGAGAATTCGTTGTGAAAAAAGGGAGGAGAGTTGAAAAGAGATTTTAAAAATACCCAAGGCTATAAAAGATAATTCGAGCCTTTCAGAATATTAAATTTAAAATATATAACCAACATTTATGTCTTGGATTTAACTTCGAATATAAAACATGTAAACAACATTCTTGGAATTATCTGAACTTCTCATGTTGTGTGATCCTATTCATCGTGCCACTTGAACCTCAACGAGCTCTAAATGTCCGTCGTATATCAAAGATAGGTTTACAGAGGTACATATCGCTTGATATAATGGACGTATTCCATCGTACAATGCTTCATATCTGTGGTAACCACACTGATGTTTTCAGATGAATCGTGATATCCAAAACATGTGCAACAAGCCCATCAAATTTCCAAATACCAGCATTCTATATACCTAGAAATTAATCGACTTATCGCATATATAATTGAATCTCCACTAATCTAAATTATATCCTCTCATTCGAAGAGTGGAATTGAAGATATACTCAAAATCAAGGTCTCTGAGTGTGTCGAATATGCGCAAAACTCATTTAACGTGGCGTATAACCGAAGGGCATATTCCACTGTAATTAATCCATGTTATACGTTAAATTGCTAAATTAACGTTGATCAATTATTCGCCACAGTGGATATCACATTAAAATGAAGCGATGCTAGGTCCTGCGTAAATCATGATCGGATTGTACAGTCGGCGAATGCAGTTCTTTTCCAATTTATCGGGCGTATATTACACTGACAGCGATGTTATTTATGAAACTTGGGTGTAAATCACAAAAACAGTCCATACTCAACATACATATTTAATACATATGTATTAAATAAACTTTGTGGTGAATGTTTAAACATCTGCTGAAATTCTCTTTAGAGACTTCAGATCTATAATACTCCATTATCCTCTAATATGGTGGCATTATGATTGTAAGTAGTACCTGCCGTTCCGTGTGGAAGTCCCGGAAGTGAGCACCAATCACTGTAATGCGACTTACGCCGTGCCATAACAAGTAATATCTTCCTACAATTTTGAGTTTCAACGACTAGACACATCTATAATCCTTACTTCGCGTTGCCTTTTATCATTGACTATTGCTACCTGCCACTCACTGAAGCTGGCCAACAACTTACGAATCGTGAGACGTGACCTGCCAAAAGCAGATAATTGAACAGCTTGCCCTCAGGAGATCGATGTCTCTCATATACTTCCGAATGTCCCTAAGGTACTAACTTAGCAAGTAAAACTTTCTCGCCAGTCAACGAGCGAATCTGGCATCGCTCTGAAGATTAATTGCTACTTCCATAGAGAGCTTAATTGGGAAGAGGACTACTATCCTGGCAAACGAACATTGCTAAGCCAAGCCTTTTAATATTTGATCATGTTTTAACTGATCAAATATTGATAATTACCTTCTTCATTAAAATAGTTTTCGTTAGAAAGTAAACAAAAAATTCGCCCTTTAAAATATCTCTCCTCGAGGTAATTTCACTTGACTAGCTTTGCTTCGTAATTAATATTTAAGTTCGCCACGCAGTAATTAAAAACTTTCAAGGAAAACTGCTATTGTAAATTTAATTTTCTCTTAAGATCTCGTGTATACTTTGTTCTTTAGATTTTCATTTGATCCAGTTATATTATTCTTTCAAATAACAGTGTTGTACCTTCTTAAGAGATCAATTGCGACTCTTCAATTGTTTCTTTTTTTATTACAGGCGCGTTGTCGCAGTCCCAGTTTCCGGTTTTCACAATCTACGCCCAAAAGAGCTGTCTAGCGGTAAAACCATGTGAGCGTGCATGGTGCATCGACAGAGTGCAAGGACATCGTCTTCAGGGTCACACGAAGAGAACCACCAACGCGTCTTCACGTCAACACTGCTTGGAACTATGTCTCGGCGAGAGAGACTTCCTCTGTCGGTAAGTAGTGTCTCAGTTTGTCCTTTCTACTACATTGCTTAGCTTAGACGACAAGAGCCGACTCTCAGTTTTACGACCAGAAGCCCTTATGCGCGACATGAATGTACATCACTTTACGAAAAGCGTCTGCTCGTTTGTTACGGTCGCGTGCATACGTAACAGTCGAGACACTACTTTCTATGGACTCTTAACTCAGGTTTACCAGCTTTTCAGTACTTTTGCACATCCGCGACATTATACGCATTTTTTTTCAAAAGGAAAATAACTTGATCTAACGCATAAAATCAATTGAGAAAGTTTCGAGATTTACAAATGCAAATGTAATTGCGAGAAAAAACGTGTAGAAGTAATGTATACGTATAAATAAGCATTAATTTGTTGGAGGTGTAAATGCCCTCTAGTAATTGTTTAATTGGCCGTGGTAATCTAAGATATTAGCCTCCCCGGATGAACATAGAGTGTGCTTCATGGTCTTGGAAAAAGTCACGTTGCCACGCGAAGGAAGAAGAAACGGTTAACGCGCAGAGTTTGCCCGACGAAGGCTACACGATTGCACGGAAGAAATACCGTTCCCATAGAATGTTAATGCGATCTTCACCAGCAATCCCGGAGCACTGGCTCCTGTTCACCGGCTTTACGGTCGCACGCACGTTGCATTGTTGCGTAATCCCTTCCCGTTTCTTTATGATTATCAGTGGTACGCACATGATTCGATGAACTCTAGAGTTCGCGTACTGAAAAATCTCCAGTGTCTTCAATGTCTTCACCGAGTCCCGGAAGACACTCCTGCCAGTTCTCTTTCCGGGATTTCTTCCGGTCGTCTGAAAGACCAGCGTCACGATCCACTCCTTCCACCTTTCTTCATCTTCTTTTTCTCTGCCTTCTCCATCTTCTTCCTGCCTCGGAATGCGAAAAAGCTTCTCGTCGTGTACACCACTTTTGATACGGTTCCGCCTGGACTGCAACCTCTTGACCCTGATGGGTCAACGCCAGGTTACCTCCAGTCTCGATGCAAGTCTAAGACACCGGCTGGTATAGACCTTTCCCTTTGGTCGCTTTCGAACGTATACGTGCATGTATAAAAGCATGTCTGAAATTTCTGCTTCCTTGAAATAGATGAAATAGATGAATGAAAAGATTCCCTTCCTTCTCTTCTTTTTCTCATCGAATTTTAGATCTAACACAAATCACTATTTCGCTGGCTTGTCAATCTGATCATGTATCAAATCATATAACTCAGTTTTATATCATGAATTGGAGGCAGCTTTCATTAGGCAAAAATGACATTTGATATTCGAATGCTATTAAGAAATTAACGATCAATAAACTGTGAGCCGATTAACAGCCTATTAAGCACAAAGCATGATCTATGAACAATTCAGACCATCATTCGAATTAATAATCGGCTTTTCGCCTGTGTTTAATATCATGTCGGTCCCTCCAACCACTTACGAGTATATTAGGCCAGTTCGAACCATTCGATGTTTCAACGGGAATGAAAGTAGTGTGATGATAACAAGCATACGCTCATAATCAAAATGTACGTGCGTGTAACAACGGAATTTATGTATAGCGAGTCTAATAACATGGAACTGAAATTCAATATGGTGTTAAATTGTCATTTCATACATTCCACTTTTGCTTTTGCCCGTTATTATTCTGCATTTGCATCATACAAACGTAGTTTAATTCTGGTTGGAACACGTTGGAACACATCTATAACAAAGTAACCAACATTTTCCACAATTTCATTGCATTTAATTCGATAAATAAAAGTTTTTGCCTTGATGAAATTCGAAATAGAACCTTAAAATCGAATTATAACAGGTTCAAATTTAATTCGCAAGGTGAAGTGTGGAGCTGAAGTCTGGGCGTTAAAAGGAATGCTGTGAAATGGTCCAATTAGCGCGCGATGTGAAAGCAAAAAAACTGACTGAGGCTTGCACCATGTGTTCTTACTCTTCACTTGTGTGCGGAGATGCCACTAGATGCAGTAAGAGACTCACTGAACATTACACGCTGCATTGCGAATGTAAACTCATAAACAACATATGACACGTTAGCAGTATTATTTATAACCTGCTGTAAAGAAGAGTTCTGATACGCATAATTGCACCTGGTTACTCACAGCTACGCATCTGAGCCAATATAAGATAATGCCTAAGCCATGTAGGCTGTTACGTCTTACGAGTATTCCAAAACGAGTTCAAAGCAACTTTAATCTCATCTGCATATATCTTCTTCATCCTTCAAATTGTATATGAGCAGCATGAAGATTTGCTAACATGGCACATTATTTTTTGGAGTTTTACATTACTCTTTTAGTAGGAAAATTGAAAGCATAACTAGAGTACGGAGGTCTAGTTGAGGCTAGTTGGAAGGTATAAAAGTTCTGTTTTCTCGGCGTAGCTAATACGATGCTGCGTGAAGCTGCAGGGACCACCGCTCTTGCACTGTGCACTCCTTCGCCCTAGCACGTAACCTCGTATTATGTGGATACGTTACGAGTACGTAGATGCGTACATTCGTAGTTACGCTCGCACGTACATGTAGACAGAGGCACGCCCAGCCCTCTCGGTGTACCAACCCTCTCATTAGAGAGGGACCTCATTATACTGGTGCGCGCCGCAAGACCTTGCTACGATTATATTACATTATTGTAATTGATTGCGGCACATGTATAACCTGAACACGGCTCTTAAACAATAAAATCATTACCGGGTAACAAGTAACGTCAATGGAACGGCAATAATAACCCATCTCACGCGGAAAGAATGCGTTTCATACGAATCGTCCTTGCTCGAGCAGCATGCTCCATCGATTTATTCTCTCCTCCACTCCGTCAATGGCGAACAATATCGCTCTTCGTGAAGCACACTTCTCTACCAGGTACACGCCGGATATTTACCGGTTACTTGTGGATCATCCTTGATTATAGAGCATCAAACTCAAGTGGATCTCTCCATTTGCCTTTTATCCTTTTATATATTTCTGTTAGCATTTTTTCCCATGCACTTTCCCATTTGAACATTGATCTCTCTATTCATCACAAATAGTAACATTCTTTTTTTATACCTCTGCAAACTTTTTACAGCGAACACTTACATCAGAGCGAAATTTTCCCCGAAAAATTGTTAAACTATTTTTGTTATCAATTTGGACTGGTTTAGCGACAAGTCGATCGGTCAAATATAATACTTTTTGAGCTATGAATCAGGCAATTTCGAACAATGTGAAACCGGGAAAAACATATGGGATACTCGGGATTCCACCTTAAGCTTGCAAAATAAAGAGGATATTATTTCCACTTCTGTTCCTATTTTTTATCAACTTTTCATTCTCCCATAATTTTTTTTTTTTCTTTGGCAATGCATCAGCCAACCAAATTGTATTTCGAATTCTCGCTGCCCTGCCAGTATCTCTCTTTCTCTCTTCGTGGACCATTGCGGTCAACACCAAAATCGCCAATACGAGCGGCCAATAACGTTCCATCGATTCACCGACTGTGGAACCGTACGAGCGGAAACGATAGCGTAACAGTGAGGGTCTACTGTCACCCGTGGGATGCACTGTTATTTCTATGAAAATTGGTCTGATTTTGCCTGAACGGACTAAAGTAAACATTTCGGAATACATCACAAATTTACTCTCGATTAATTTTAGGATTCTTTTGACAAGTCAAACATGCGAACCAATCAATTATTGCATTTCAATATTGTCACATAGGAGAGATTTCGCATTTAAAATTCACTTATAACGGGGTAATAATTTGTTCCTATCCTTATTTCATTTTAGCTACTACTGAAAACTCATTAAACTTGTAAAGTACCATATATATCATTTTGAATATGATTTTAAATATGATTTTAATTGTAACTTAATTAGAATTTCTAATATATACTTGAGATAAAATGGTATTAATAATACATATAATCCGTGAAATTAAGGCAAGAATAGCTCGTTATTTGCGAACTCTGGGGCTTTTATAAACGAGATTATGACGTCGCTGCTGCTTCAAAGATGCTCTTCTTTTCACGCGAACTGCCGTATCTGAATCTAAGCCGTCTCGCCGCCTCTTGAATAATATAAAGCCTTTCGCCCGCGGTAACGACGATTGCCAAGATTTCTCACGTGTCGTCGGATAAGTGCATTATGCATTTTACAATAACGAGAGGCAATATACTTTTCTCATTCGATTACCTCTCTTGACATTCACGAGTTCACAGAAAACCTTCAATTTAGTCAGTCAGTGGATGTTGAAAACGGACTACATAGTACACAGTTTATCTTCATTATCGAGCTGCAGTGGTGCGACGCGTATAAACTTTAAACACATTTTCTAAATACGAAAAATAAATTAAAGGTTTATTTTTATCTTAAATGAAAAAGAAGTTAGAATTTCCAGCAGTTTTCTTAATCAGTCGTATTACTTGGATTATTCAGGAGCATAAAAAATGGTATACGCATAAAAATAATGAAAAGGAGAAGCGGAAATACATTAGCTGCTGAACACGAAATTTGCAGGGCGTGCTATTCAAAAAAAAAACATGCACCACGCCTCTCTGCATATGACGTATGCCCTGTGTACTGAGGGTAACGAATTATGCCAACCTCTCGAAACGATGCTTCCGCGAGGCTGAGCCCTGCTCGAAAATTCACACTACATCGCTCGACCCGGATGAACACGATTCGACTGGGCATTTCCAGGGATAAGATAGATTTACGGGATTAAAGTCCAATCGTTTGTCCCGTTCATGGAATTACAAAACTCTTTAGTCCATTTTTTTATATTCGATCTTCTAAATCCTTTTCAATTTGGAAACACTCTAACTCATGCTATACGTAAAATAGGTGTAACGTTTTAGTTCACGACGACCATCCGGTGCTGGTTTATACAGTTCATTATACCACAGAAAAAGTAGTAAAATCTTTCGCGGCTTCCAAAAGTACTTATCATTAGGAACACTGCCCGTAACAACGGCACATCCAATTATAAGTGTGAAATTCATTGTTCGAACGACTCCGTCGACTGTCCTCCACTCTTCCTTTTGAATCTTTGCCAACTGAAGTGATACTATCGCTCGAGCAAGTTACTTGAAAGATCTAAATTCACTGTTCGGAATAGAATAATTAGTCAAGCACGCCACCAGACGCACCATTTTACATTCTCAATACACTCGGACCCCATTAGGAGTCAACCGGTTACTAAATTTAGATGAGGATTGCGAAAAGCCCGCGTTAGGAACCATGGTGTATACGGCCCTGATTTGTTTACGGTTCGGGGGACCCGTTAAGGGTCAAATCACTAACCAAGACTTGACTTTTAATTAAGTCTCGAGTGTATTCAATATTGTGTGAATTGTGAATAATTTAACGATATTTAAAAGCACCTTCTAATGTTCATTTCAAGTGTTTATTAAAACAATTGCAGGCCTGATAGTCCCTATGAGAAGGAAAAATAGGGTACACATAGGATACTTTTTTGGCGCTCATAAAGTACTTTTCTTAAGCTCACAGGGTATCAATTCTCGCAAAATTCAAAAGAATTCTAAACATATCAAAAGATAATTAAAGGAGGAATTTAAGAAAATTTTGGGCGAATTCAGAAGAATTCATAACGAATGATTTTAAAAAATTGTTTAAGGATTATCGAAGATTTAATAAGATGCTAAGAAATTTTTAAAAATTTGAAGAGATTACGAAGAGAACTTTAAATGATTCCAAGAGATTTTAAGAGATTTCATAAGAGATTTATACATTTTTAATAAAATTATTCCACAATATTTTTGAAGATTTTAATTAATTTCAGATAATTTAAAGCGCTTGAAAGGATTTTACAGAATTTAGAGAGATTTTAAATGATTTAAAAGAATTTGAAGGGATTTCAAAACAATTCAGAAGAGTTTAAGCGTTTTCAAAAAATTACTAAGATTAGAAAATATGTAAAAAAGGGAAAATGGGGGAATAATAGGAAGAAGACTGTGAAGCTTGTAATCTGTCGATTTTGTGTAAATTTAAAGAAAATTTTACGCTATTGATGAAAAATAGGGTACCTACTTGCGGGACTAAATCTTGAAAATAGGGAATATTTGGGACTTCTGCTGAATAAGGACCCATTAGGCCATATAGGGACCGGCCTGTAAGGCCTACAATTGACATCATCATTGACATAATGATTGCATCGACGCGATAGATTGGTCCTCGGAGACAAAGTTTTATCAGGCCGCGATGATTTACGATCGGACCACTTGCCTAGTTGTAATCGTGTCAGTTCGACAGGTCGCGGGACTGGAAATACGGAGAACGGTTGTACCCACGTTACAAATTACTGGCGTAATTTCCCCGTCGTCGAGTATCGCAGACACGATCTTCATAATGCTTCGTCCGCGAATGACGAATGATGTCCCACGCGGTCTGGTTCGTGCCAAGCGAGCTTGATTTTTTCGTTTGCCGAAATGAATTATTCAAACTGTATGGATCAGGTCTCTAGAATTCTTGATCATCTAAAGAAATATAACTAGGTTTGGATGCAACTTTAAGATTTCATCCGTTACCTTTCGCAAAGGCCAGTTCCTTCCTTATCCCCTATAATGTCCTTCTTGGACGTCTTTGAGTTTTTCTCTCTTGCGCTTGGAAATTGTTTACGTGACCGGATATAGACATTTGCACGAACGAAATCGTGCACTTTCAGATCGATTTCTCGTTCCCGATTAAGGAATATCGCTGAAAATATGGCCTTCCGGCGTGTAGCGTTCTGTGATCATTTAATCATAACTTGAAATCAAGTTTTGCAGATTTCTCGCTGGCATGTATGGAGCAATTATCACGTAGCTTTAGATTCATCCGCAATCATCCGTACTACCGTTGTACTTGATAGACTCTAGACAACAATTATACCAATGCTAACGGTGCTTACAGTAAAATTACATTTTTATATTTTCCTGTGCGAAATTATGTCTGAGTTTAATCCTAAATGTGAAATCTTAATCTATAGCTGAAATCTGAATGAACAAAAAAATGTTAAATTATAATATTATTATCTTCCGGCCATTTCACTTCTAGGATAAAAATGAAAAGATGAGAATTGCAATTTCATTTAATTCAATAGGAATTTTAATTAAAGGTTTGCACAATACAACGTCATAATAGCTGAGTGTTGCATGAGGTGTAAACACCCTAGGTCGTTGTTCAATGCCCATACAAAGCAGATAAGGGCGAGGTTATATCGTGTAATGGTAACTTGCTCTAATCATACCTCTCGTAGTCACGAGCAACTCCACTGGTCGATGGTCAACGCAACCAAATAAGCTGAGGTGGTAACTTGGCGAATCAAGATGCAAGGTAAATGCTTGCAGACTGCAAATATACCTATGCTTATAGCAGTGGCTCATATCTCGCCAAAAAGCCCGGAATTATTACTTGAAAACAATTTAAAAATGGTTTTCTTATAATAATTTTGATGTGATTAATTGTGATCTTAAGACGCTAACACGACTAAAAGTCACCTATTCTACTCACCGGACGCAGACTTTAAAAGTTGCGTGGTGAGAAAATGATGGGGGAACTGCTAGAAACAGCAACGATATCTTTGAGCAAGACAAGTTGCGAGAAGAACTTATTTGAAAAAAAAGGATGGGGGATTGCTGTGGAAGTGCCCTTTCGCGTGGGTGTAAGACTCGCGGCGAAAAGGTTTTAACGCAGGCGAGCAGAAACTAATCAATCACTTGGTAAAGTTGTTTAATCCCTGCAATAACTCGCTCAGGTTGCTTGGTGGTAGTGTCTATGATGTATTAAGAGAGAAAAGAGTGTTTCGTAGTCTATATAACGATGTTCCTATATATAAGAGCAGCATGCAATACGGTTACTCTATTCTCACATCATCCGCCCTTCTTTTCCTCACACTGTTTCTCATAAAGGCTGACTAAGCTTCGAAAACAACTTTCATCAGACTTGCAGAGTGTAGCCATAGCGGATCTGCCAATAGCACGTGATTAAATCCATCCGTACCAGTAGGATGACCATTTGCGCAATCATTGCTTATAACGGCCTAATTCAAGCTTAGATTTTCATTCCGCTATCGCCTTCTGTGCTCTTCTTTTTGCTGAATACTGAATGTTTGGATGCGGAGAAGGAAATCTTCAATAACTATTAGACTTAACCGTAAGGGCTATTCTTTTTCCCTTGAATCTCACGCTGGAAGCTTTACTGCCATGGTAAAAGTTTAGTTCCTGTATTAGAGATGCAGATTCGCATTCGCAGTGTAGCTCTATCGCGATAAACGCGGATAACTCTTCCCGGATGAAGAAAGATGAAGATAGAGAGTCGCGCGTGCGCCCGCGCGGTTAGGTAATCGCCCAGACGTTACGATCCAGTATTACTCGCCCTAGGGTTAAATTGCGATCAAGGGCTTAACGGTTATTCGAAGGCCGATGGAAGTCCAAGATCATAGCTTAAGAGTTATTTCTCTTCATAGGCAATACACTTGCAATTTTTTCAGTTACAGTTGATCGAAATTCGATCGTCAATTAGATTATCTTCTTTGAAATAAGAGCATTTATAATTTAACTGCAAAGATGGTAGCTAATAGAATTTCACTTCAATAAGGAACGGCGAGCTCAATTTCCTTGCACTTAAACCATATTTTCTATTGTTAAGCTCAACTTCTCTATTATATTTGAAAGCTGACAGAAACCTGCGGAAACAGGACAGAAACCGCTTTAATCCTTTGAAACTGTTTCAGTGCATTTATGCACATTAGATTCTAAAGTAAAGTAAAATGGCATTGACAACAGTGCAATCTTGCGCAGCACGACTCGAAGCTTAAGGAAGACTTGCACGAAATTAACGGCACTGCCCGCTCGCATAATCCCGTCTCGAGAGTAACGGCGTTTGCGGCAATTAGCTTGCAAGTAAACACATGGGCGAATGAATATTCGAGCGTAATACTGGTTTAGACGGAAACGAATAGAGGGAAAACACATGAGAGAGATAGAAGTGAGATAGAGTGAGAGAAAGAAAGGGCTTACACCCTCGATAGCAACACCGTTACCCAACGCCATTGTACACTACCTATCGTACGACATACAGGACACACATACGCATACATGGATGCATTGGGCACTATATAAATACGTGGGTTGCAAAGTGCGAATACCTGAAAGCAACGGTCGTTGGATGGTGGTAACAATAATCCGGCTTTACGGGAAACTATACTATACGAGTTCAGTCGAGCCATGCGGTACGCGATCGAATTCCGAAGATTTCCATACTGTCACAGTTGTAACGAGCATTTTATTTTCTCACTGTAATCCTAGAATAGTTCGTGTCCCATGGAGTTTGCACCCTTTATTTTTAGGTCACTTTCAATGTTTCGAAAGGGGTTTCATTTTCCAGATATAGATAGCATTATCTGTGATTACATACATGTCCATGTGAATGAAAAATTTCATTGTGTTCATTCTGTACAATTTATAAAACTGAAATTATGGTATATTTAACTTAAAAATTACACTAACAGATATGTGTGATGATAGTTGATAATGGAACACAACTCGAACGATTGACAAATTGTATCTAAGAATGATGGAAGTTTCATCGGCAGATAAAGAGACCTTGTAAAGATTGAAAGGCAAAAGATTATGATGATAGAATGATATAATCTGATGAAAAATAATTTCGATAACTAATCATAACTTGAAGAGATGATCTCATGCAATGAAATTAGCCCCCATTAGACCAAATGATATCGGAATGATGTACTGCAAAAATTTTTTAGCTTTACCAAGCGGATGTGGTGTAGGGAAAGATGGCATTGCATCCAAATGGCCTTTTGATCGCGGTCGGCCGATAGTCAGCATGTGACAAGCTCAAGGGCTCTACAAGTGTACATATAAGCACCCTACAACGACTGAAGCTACTCGCGCAAAGATACCTTGTCTGGTTTGACTCTCGATCCCTCTCAAGTAGGTTCAGCCCAGGACGGTTGAAAGATCTTCGTTGGTTGAGAGAGTCTAAGTGAAAAACGTCCGAGGATCGAGGACGACATACAAAATGGGACGAGACGAGAAGACACGATAACAGCGATCGCTCTCGGTAGCTGATTAGCAATGCACAGCGAATGGAAAATCCAGCCCAGGGAAAGAAGGTTCACAGTGCTAATAAAACATCCACGCACTATTCAAGGTTCTCGATTCAAGTTTCAATTCAAGATTCTCATATCCAAGCTTTCATTTCTAACTGCAAAGTAAAAGTCTAATCAATTTTGCCTTCATCATCTGCCTGCCTGTCATCAGCTCGATATTGCATCAGGAAGCAAAAGTCCAATCATTTCTTGCTACAAGACAGATGACTTTCGAATAATTTTTTCATACGCCAGATA
>JAUESI010000018.1:7159869-7170808 GCA_032275145.1 Synergus laeviventris | reverse complement strand
GACAATAATGTCTACGTTGTAAAATAAAAGCATGAATTATTAATGCTTCCGCTGCTATTAACGTTTTCTTGGCTCGTTTCATTTACCTCGAAAAAAAATAGTTGGATACACACGACGGTTTCTCAAGAAGTTACGTACATTCCACTTACTGGATTCACCTGGGAGATCGCACAGCAAAGCAGGACGTTAATGCAGGACGAAGCGAAGCGGTCTTGAAACTCACTGGTCCCTCGATTCGATGCGACAGAGTTCATTGTTTACCACATTAAGAGCACCTGCTGGCGCTCTGTATAAAGACAAGGTCGGCAATCTAGAGTGAGACAGGCCCTACATCCGCTCTAATTCCACGGAGTTTGCTCATCTATGCCATAGTAGTCAGGAAAAACAGAAACTGATATTGTACAACACAAAAGTCTTCACTTTTGCTTAAGCTTTCGCCATCAACAGAATTGACACTTCCAAGGTCTATTAATAACTTCATGTACAGGTCATTAGATGTATTCTTAACTACATTGTTAACTATATTGTTAACTACTACCTATCTTAACTATAAGTGACTATACATGCTGAAATAAGTTCTAGGGTAACGACACTTAAGGAAATTTGTAATGAAACGTACAAGACATAATGGCGAATGCAAGGGGTACGACCGGGGGAAGAAACCGAAGCGATTTATCACGAACGCGATGTGATCGGGCTCGCCTCTAGCGCTGGACGTTAATAACGCTGCACGGATCACGAATTCTATCCTCTTCCTTCTCTTCCTTGTAGTTTGCCTTGTCCTCCCTCTGCCTGGTGCATACCTAATAAAAGCGGCCACTGCTACGGCTTCGAATGGATTTGCTCATTCGTTCTCTCGCTCTTTTCCATGCGTGCAAGCAAAAAGATCTTCTGAGATGTGTACGTTTCGCAAAAAAGCGCAAGGTCGATCCTCAAACGTAACAAGAAACGACGTTGCCCTATTAATAAGACGCGCACAAACGCCGCGGACAGCGCACGCACAGGAACAAAAATAAAGGAACAAGAACAGAGCGAGACCAGTAAGGCCGTCACTCTTACAATGTTACGGCTGGACAATGCCACTCCATCTTAAGTGATGCATGTTTAGTTCTTTGGAAGTGTATACAATCTCGATATTTCAATCTACATAACTTCCTCATCCGGTTACTAGAAATATTTTTCTCAATAGGTTCATTAATAAAAATCAATACTGTTATAACGATATCTAGAGTGCAAAACTAAACTTAGGAAGTATCACAAGTAGTCTGTGTAGTCAATATCAATATTTAATCTTGATGGACAAGGGAAATTATTGATCTTGTCAGTAGTTTTTCTATTGCACTACCATTATTACATTGTTATAAGTTTACTTATTGGTGGAAAAGTAGAAGCTTCTGTGAATCTTATGATTTGAATTTCATATTGGAATAATATAATTCAGTGGAAGTGAAGAGAGGATTGGAGAGTGCAATTTATTTGAATTGCAAGCGATAGGAACTGAGTTCCTTGTGGAATGTGCGATCGTTATACTCGATTTCGAGTGTGCTAGTGCGTTCGTTTCGATTTACGGGGTTAATGCCGGACCAAATCGCGGCAGGGGTAAAAGCTTCGCAAACCGCATCCGTTGTCAGTCTTGGGCGCCAAGCGACGAAGTTAATATCCATTTTCACGCGAGTCGCACGTGAAAGGCGCTGCAAAACAAACGATAGCGAGAGTATGGTGCGAATAGAGCGCTCACAAACGTAAGCGTATACCAATGTACGTACAATGAGGTACGTAGTTACAGAGATCGGTGTACGTGAGATTCACACAGTTTCCCACATTTATGTATGGACGAAACGTTCGGATGAAAGCAATTGAAAGTGTTCGTTTGATATACGTATAAAGATAGAGCTAATGCCAAATGGAAATGCAAACTGAAGCTGCTGCTGTGGGTGATGTATAAAAATTGCCAGTTTGCAGTTACACCAGCTTCAATCTTTAGAATCAGTAACCTTCGTTCTCTCTCACTCTAACCTTTTCTATCCGAATGAAAGAAAATCCTGCCTTTTCTGTGCATGCAACAGGATTGCTTGATAAAAGTGCAAAAACCAACGACGTTTTGGCGAGCCAAAACGAACCATCTAGTCCGACGCTGGATAGACAGACGGACAGACAGATGGATGAATAAACCGAAAGAAGGAAGCAAGCAAGCGGTCACAACCGAGTCCGAGTTTGGCTCAACGAGTTGGAAAACTGAACCTCTGTTGTTTCTGTTTCTGTTTCTGGTTGTGCTCCTACCCTGACCTAGCTAACCCTCCCACAACTGGTATAACTACTCGAAAAGAGCTCGACTATTGCATTTCCTGCCTCTTCTAACTTTTATGACCGTGTAAAGCCGCCATTTTCACCCGGCCGTTCGTGGTTCGTGTAATTCGCGCAAAAAACTCGTTTCTCCACTGAACAGTTGTTTCTTATTCTACTAACACACATATATAGATATCACCAGGTTCTTCGGCATTGCTGGTTCCCACCAATCAGATCCGAAACTGAGATTTATCCTCTCATCGTACCTGATTCAAAAATAAATGAATGGACACATTTTTTAAACTAAGTGGAGTTTTTTTTTAGCACTTTTAAAAAATATCCAAGACTTTTGATATATTTATATATTTGATGGATGAGAATTCCTTTAGATGCGAATTTTCATGTCCAAGTCGATGGAGGATAAACCTTTTTCAAGTTGGATGGTGCTTTTAATCGCCCTCGACCTCGAACCGAAGTGGTGTATCAGCCTTCTCGGTATCACTCGGCCTAAGGATCGTGCTCGGTGTACTTTATCACGATTTCCTCGCTTTTACGAGGGTCGGAGCGCGTGCAAGACGAGAAAAATGTCGCGGAAACGGCCAGCGTCCGTCACGCTTGGTTCTACAAGAAGGGAGCCGTGAAATTGGAGATTTTGGCAAGAAGTGTTCACGTATATGTATGCTTACACTACTTTAATTGAACCACAGTTTTTTTGCTGCTTCGTACCAAAATAAATCATCACATTCGCCAGCGTGAATCTCGACTTTTTATTATCCTCTATAACCATCGTCCATGATACAAAAAGAAATGAATGGCTTTACTCATTAACTCAAAGCTATAAATAATATCATTATCTCTCTTAATGCTAAGAGGAATGGGCTGTACATTTTTTAAAAATGAAATTGCAGAAAGCACAGTTTTTTCTAGCATTTTTGAAAAATATGAAGAATATAATATATACAATATATAACTAGCTGTGAAGTTGTTTCAACTTTCGCGCTCATTCAATGAACACTTTGCCTCCTTATAGAGGAAGCATTAAGTAATTAATAGATTTTTCAATAAAATTAAAAATAAATATTTCTTTCCATCCCTTTCCTTATCATCAAACTTTCTATATTGCTCCTTTTCCTCTTCTACTTCGTCTTTCTCTTCTTTCTTTCTCTACTTGATTTTTCAGGACACAAGAAAATTTTTACTTTCTCACATCAGCTTTGAATTTTAATAATTTAAAGACTTACAGCTGAAAACGAAATTCATCAACATTACAAATAACCAATTGTGGTGAAGTTTCAGATGTTTTCTCAGAGGATGGAAAGGTTTTTGCAAACAATATTTTAAATAGTTATTGATACATTTTTTATGAAAAAAAATTCGTCTGAGTAGACGTCTGAAACTTCAGCCGAATAAATAATCATAACTTCCCTACTTTTCAATGAAATATATTAATCATACAGGTCAATCGATTCGCCTCGACACGAGGAATCTTTATCTTCCTTAAATCAGCCTCGAATTTTGATAATTTGAAGACTTGTAGTCGAAAAATAAATATATTAAAGAAAACCTATTTATGGAAACTGGATGTTGTCACCACTACAAAGCTTCCTCTACGAGGAAGTAAAATATATCCAAGCTTTTTCTTTTTTTTACATTTAACTGGCCCATTAAACCTTACTTATAGTTGATATCATTAGGATTAATGATACTATATTCTGGGTAAATGAATTTAACGTAGGGGCGCTTTTCTAGGTAAAGTACCTGAGATATGCTGAGGTACAATTCAGATTGCCATAATTAGGATTTATCTGCTCTTAGCTTCTCACCTGTACTTTATATAATTGTGAAACCGTGTTGAAGAAAATACGGAATGTCCTATAATAAACTGACCTCATTATTATTTTGATTATGCTAATGAAGTTACTCTTTTTAATGAATCTTTTAGAAAATTCATTAATAAATAAAGCAGACGAAGACCGCTGAGATTAGTTGATAAATGATATATACCATACGTGATGTCGAAAAATTATTTCTCACAATACGTCTCTTTAACGCCTCGATTCTCATTAACGTAAAAATCATTGCCACACACTGCGACTTTTGTCTGTGTTGGATTAACGTCGCAACAATAATGTATGCGAAGCGGTGGGTGCCATGTATCTAACTATATTTCCCCGCATCGTAATGCACGAGCAAACTGTTACAATTACTTTAGCGGATTATGAGCGCACAAACTAGTTTTTAGTAGTGGTATTCACCACAAGTTGGGACTCGGAACATTACACAGCAGCTGATACTTGCAATACAAATTCGCTCGTACAGACAATGTGTCCGCGACGAAACAGCATCAAATGTTTGTGAAATATTTCATTAACTCATATTTGTGCAATAAACTACAAAACTTTACTGGTTTGCTCTAATGAAAATAAAGGTGATTCATTAAAAGGCAGATCATGGTGATTATCCAGAAACTGGTTATTTAGCAAAAAGTAATTGCGTAAGCGAAAGTGATCTATTTTTTTCGAGAATCATCTACAGTTGAAAGAGATGGTTCAATTAGAAGATTCCGATGCATTCGGAATACGTGTGACGAATACGAGTTGAATAAATTACTTGAAATAATAAAAATGGCAATAAATACCTATTCCATTTTCCTGGTTTACTCAGAAGCGAGTTATCTATCTCTTTATATAACTCGACAGGAAGAATCTCATATATGCCTGTTCGTGCTCATCTCTTTTGTTCCTCGAGAACGAAGTCTGAGCGTTTTCGAGTTATATAGCCGAGTCACGCGAAAATAATAGTGTCGTATTTGCGTAACAAGTGTCATACCGGAGCTTTACCTTGCAAAGCCGACAGATGGGCCGACGTTTCGAGCTTATCCTGTAACGTAGAAACACGTGCATACGTCGACCCTCCGCTCATCTTACCTTCACTGCATCCGCACTTTTTATGGATAAAGTTCATACTTTTCTTCAAACTTACCTGAAACAAAAAGAAAGTAATGTCGTTTAGTTAAGGGAAACTCGAGGAATCTACTTTCTTATTAACCTATTACATATCGCCGTTTTTTCTTAAATCGTAAATGAGAAAACGTATTTATTACAAAAGCATTAAGAGGTAAGGTAAAATCAATTATCTGTTTAAACGTTGCTACTCACTTTTAAAGAATAACCTTCTTTCAGAATTTTTTACGGGTTTATAGGAAGGGAAGATTTTAATTTAAGGAGAGCAAGATTATCGCAGTCTGTCGATTAAAAATATTTTCAGCTTCTTTTTCACTAAGGCGAAGCAGCAATATCGCTGGCGAAACAGATTTCCGCGCTTAATTGCTATGAGATACCTCTTTCGTTTTAAGGCGGGCAGATGTCTGAAATTAAAATGAATTTTAGGGTGCGTCTAGAAAAAATGTTTTAGTTCGGGATGTATATATGATTTGAGAACATCAGCAACATAACATTAGTTCTTCCTCTATTCTCTTGTCCGCCTATTCTAGTTTCCATTTGTCGGGCGCCAATCGTGAACCAGACGCAAACAACAGCAATAAAGGGCCATAAAGGGCAATATAGCGCGAGTTATTTAATTAGCAGTTATATCCTTTGGCGCCTAGATGGAAGTGATGAAGACTGCAGCGAAGAGCAGAAGAGAAAGAAAAGTTCATTAGAGAGATAGGGAGATGAACAATGTGGATTTAGATGAATGTGCTCTCATCTCAAGTCCGACCTCCTTTGTCATCTTTTAGATGGAAATCTTTTGTTAAAAGCACCCATAGAATATTACCTCGGAAAAATTATTCTTCAAATTAAGATATTTACATATCCTTTTCTACAATACGCTTCGTATATATAGACTGGGGAGAAATTCCTCCAAATGGATACTAACGTCAGAAAGTGATTTTTTAATTTCAAAAACTTGTAGATATATAATACAATAATGAAAGATATTAACAATTGTCAAGGGACTTGAGTTGCTTCATTTTTATTTTCATTTGCTCTTTAACTCCTTCCTTTTTCAGACGACAGGTTTTTGTGCGCTGTTTGTTCCCTTGTGTAGACGTCCGACTATTGGAACCTTGTACAATCAGCTTCGTTAGACTTCCATTCGCCTTTCTCAGATTTAATTGCACCTTCCCACTATCCTGCGTTATTTGACAGCCTCCTTGCATTGTTATCGGATCAATAAAGATACGCTCTTCTCACAGAACCGAATGAATAGAAATCCTGGTGTTTTTGTCGCTTGCTCCTGATGATCCTCGCTTTGAGAAGAATAGAACTCCAATTTTTGTTGTCTCTTCTTTGCCAAGGTGCCCTTGCTGAATCGAGCGGTAAGCTTTGAAGCGCTTAAGAATAAATCAAAGACATTTAGTTTCTCTAAAAAAGGAAAATTCATTCCTCTGCACAGCAGCCAAGTTTCTCTTGGAAAAAAGTCAAAGTCATGTCTCGTATAATTTAGCTTATATCTGTGATCCCCCTGTGACTGAAACTTCGATATCAATTCTGCCTTTCGTAAAATGAATCTCGCGCACATCGATATACCAAAAAATTCGAGTGTGGTGCACTCAGCGCGAAATCGGCTATACAGCTCGAACTTCAATTTCGTTCCATAGAATGCATGTAATCTAAAAGAGATTTCTAAAAGCTGCTACATTGAATTTCAACTCTCATACTCTCGTTTGTATCTTCGTCATGCAATTGATAGAAATATGAATCAGCATCTGTTAATTCAGATAAGAGGATCCAACTATCCAACTATCCAACTACATTAAAATTATTCCATATGTTCATAGGTATCAATAAATTAGTAAATGCAGAATTTTCCTAGAATTTCAGATAGCTGTGATAGTTTACAATAGGGCTCTTTGTCTTTGTTATTCCGATAATACATTGTAGAAACTGAAACGGACACACAATGTGTATTTCCTGATAGCGTATAATCATTAAAATTATAGATAACGAGGTGCATATCCAACCCTGGCAATAGGGCAAAATTAGCAACGCACTGGTATTCGGGTCACTAGTTGTTTGGAATTCGATGCAGCGTATCCATGTCACATACAGTTTATCGCGTGCGAAAACGAGCAAGATATATATTTATTTATGCAATATATACTAATGTACGTATATACAATATGAATATATATGTACATATATAACTCGGTAAACCAACAATCGATCGGCTATTTTGTCGAATGTATGCTCGTGACCAATAGCATTTAAAATCGTGAAACATGAGCAGTCCGTAATCCTTTATGCTGGTCGCAAGGATCGATCTGTACATTCTCGTATGTAAATCTTTCAACGGATCTGCACAGTATATGTCAAGGTCAAGGTTCCCACGGTTTCTCGGTAAAACACTCCTTGAATATCTCAGAATTGGATAGATCAGTAATAGCGCGGCGGGAAGCGCATTTTACAACAGAGTAAGTATACGCACCTGTACTTGCGTGTTATTGCTAGTTAGTTATCTTCTAGACGGCAGTATATCTAGAAACGCCATCTGAGAGCGGTAATGTTACGAACGCCGATCACTCGTGCAAATTATTGCACCGTACACGTGTCATCTGATGTACTTTATGTAAACTGTTCGATTTCTTAACCGCCAGTATAGAAACGAGGTCGGTCCAGCATACTTGTATCAGAGATCAGAGTATAAGACATAGAAACTGATATTTAGTCACACATGCGTGGTTACTGATACCGTTAGAGCTAACTTACACTATACTTATGAGTGATAGTTTACTACTCCAGTCATTACCTCCATCGTTTAAGAAAACTAGCATCCCAAACAAAATCTTAGCAAATAGTAGTATTGGAAATAAATGATATTGAGGAAAGCATTCCAGTAATTAGAAAGACATTCTGATATAATCTAGAACGAGTTTCATTCGATTGCCCTTATTTTATTGCCGCGCAACTCACACCGGGGTGTTCCTCACCTCAACCAGACGCTGTGAGAATCATGTGCGGTCTCCATCATCAAGAAAGCCGGTCCAAGATATCCTGCAACTCTCCCAGGTGAATTGGAGATGGAAATTATTCATAATCCCACAAACTCAATGCTAAAACTCTACTCAATGATCTAAAATATGTTGGTCGATCCTTCCCACCTGGTTGTGAATAGGTCTTTGAACATTTTATCTCTACCTCTACTTTGTGAAATAGGAACACAACCGCAAGGATGTGACGTGTACCTCCTACACTTGTAACTCTTTCTGTCTGACTTTCACCCCCTTTGTGCCTTCCATGGTCTCCATTTAACGTGACTGCAGTTAATAAGAAGGCAAGGTTCGTTTGCGACAAAGTCAAAGGATCCGCGCGTTTTTTTATGCAAATCGCACAGCTAAAATAATCGTCGGAATAATACATAGATTGGAAGACGAGTTAGCACACATTGCGAGGAACGGACAATATATTGTTGGATGGCCATTACATAGAACCATTAGATAGTCGACACGTCGAGATAACGAGCATTAGCCACACAATCACCACGTTAGGCAAGGCTCCACCATAGGCGCACAACCGAGTGCAACATTACGTCCTCTTTCTTACTCTTACTGTCTAGAACCTCTCTCAATCTTCCCCACCTTCTATCACTCTGACGCTCTCTAACCTTTCTTCCCCATTCTGCCAATATAAGCACAATTGTCTCTCTGCTACCACATCTACTGTCTCGCCAAGAACGTCTGTGACTACTAGCGTTCTTCCAGTGTTATATGGCTGCAAGCATAAATCAATAAAAGAATACTAAAACTTAATTCATTTCTTTTCTCAAACTAGAAAAATAGTATAAATCATAACCTTAGAAGCTCTTACTTTAATTTCTGATAACAACACGAGAGAATTGATAGTGAATGTCAATTTTCTATTGTAATCATCAGCATAAATTGTAGCTCTATACAAGTTGGCAGCTTTATGCGACGAATAATCGTAATATGTGTTTTATGTGATTTTATAGCTTATATAGTCGTAAAATGAAACATTGAATAATATCTTTCTCTTCTTCAAGCAAATAAATAAGCCATTTGACTTCTTCACATCAAGAAGTATTCTACTTTTATCCACTAAGCCTAAAAAAGCTTTCATTCATTTTTTCATTGAGATGATAAAAGTAACTTGCGAAGATGTTTCATCTCCCCTATTTGAATTGTAAAAAGGACAGGTTTGTCGTGACTTATGAAAGAACCTTTTCTACTTTCAAGCACTCTCTCACCTTCGTCAATTTTCATTGTTTATTCCCACAGTAGAGTCTTTTAAATGTTTGATCACTGAAGAAGATAAAAGTAAACGATGCTGTTAAACAATTATTTTTTGTGGATCTATGGATTTTATCAAATTGATATACTAAAGGGAAACTGTAGAATACCTGTGACAGAAATGGAATTGTCTTTCGAATGCTTGCAGTGGGAACAACATTACACTGATTCATCGTATAACGCTTCATCTCTGTCAATTGACTATTATATTCTTGTCATTATAGGATAGCAGTGCTTCAATAGTACACACTTACCATAAATCTGAAAACAAATATTTCAGTGCTTTCAATCGAGACTACAATACCAATACATTTGTTACAATTCTTCTTCCCGTGACATGATCCACCACTAACATTGGCTAGTAAACGTATCTACAATGGCTGTTACCACTGTTACCGCACCAGGGCAGACCATACGCGTTACCGAAATGTAAATCAAGCGTGGAGTTCGTTTGACTAAACAGTCAGTCGGGACCGCGGCTAGCCAATTCGGACATTGTGTACAAGATTAGGATAATGGCTACACTCTTTGGCCTTTCAACAATTACCCTCAATATAGATATTTGGGAATGATGTAAAGTTTCTAATCTAGGTAAAGTATATATAGGTGAAGTATATATAGGTGAAGTAAATTAACAGGTTTGTCCAGTTTAATGCCTCCTACAAGAATATAAGATCGCTAAAATATGTTCTTCAACTTGAAATAAATTGAAAGAGATCGTATCACAAAGATTGATGTCAGTTTAGATTAATGTTTAGTTTTGCTTCACACCAGAGCCGTGTAATAAGATCTTACACTTAGGAGTCATAAGTCTTCTAAAGTAATGTCTAGGTAAGCTTATTCTGTGCGGCAGATGGGAGGAGGGATGAGAGAGCCTAATTATCAAGTAGGTATATTACGAGTGGTTTCGCGTTAAGTAGTTTCAGCAGACTTATTGGACTGACAGGTGGGAAGTTCGACACTCGACAGTTTGCAAAGATACGATGACGAGTGCTGTTGAGTGTCGAGAGATTAAGTCGTCGCTGTGCTCGGGAGTCATTAATCACGAGATAAGTGTACGCCAAGAAAATCGTTAGGGACAGACATATAGACCCCGGTGTAGGCGGGTGTGAGGTTTGTATCTGTCGTCTCCAACACCGGCAATAGGGAGACCTTCCGGCTTAATAAATTCACAGCATTCGCTAGTATGGCTAATACTGAGAGTCGAAGAAATTCCTTTCATTTGAACTCGCGGACACACGAACGAGCAAGCGAACAGCAGAATGAATGGCGAAGGTGAGAGGCCTTAATAAGGAAAGTTTAACCATAGCCGCCGTCGCTCGACTCAGACGCGAAAGAAAGAGTAGGGGTGCAAGGGAGGGAGTGAGAGTAAGAGAGAGTGTGTGTGTGTGTGAGAGAGAGAGA
>JAUESI010000018.1:7140730-7159769 GCA_032275145.1 Synergus laeviventris | reverse complement strand
GAGAGAGAGAGAAACAGAGAAAGAGAGGAACATAGTTGAGTTTTTGCTAACAAACGTTCTTCGAGCATTAATTACATTTCGCGTGAAGGCGCCCGATGGAATGATTCGCCGCGGATGTTCTCCACTAACCTCGTGTTAACGGCGTGACGAGATCTTGTATGTGATCCACAACTTAAAAATGATTCCTCTCCTGGACCAAGCACTCAATTATTAAATACCATGGATTTGTTTCATAGAGTACCATTTGATTTTAGCTTCTGGTAACCAATATATTTCTGTATTAAATTAATCACGATGATGGAAGGCACTGTTACGTGACATTCCGATTCACGCATCCGCGTACGTTTCCCTGCTTACATTATTGACTTTGACCAATCAATTGAACATGCACAGCTAGAGCCGTTGATGAATAACAATCAATATGTACGTTACTTGCATAACGGAACAACACTCTACGAATATAACTACCACTATCCGTACTCATCTTTTCTGTGCCAGGAACATACTAGGCGCACAGACTAATGCGGAAATTATTTTCCCTTTGATTATAGCGTAAATATCCTTATTTTCAAATAAACAAACTCAGATTTCTTGTCAATTCTAACTATACTTATCTAAAATTGTAAATGCAGCTCAGTCAGATAGACTCTGACAAGTTTAATTTGCCGTAATGTATCATTAGACCATTGTCAATGATAAGATCCTCGAGAATGCAGTCGAAGGAACATTTTGTGCGATCTATACTTGCATATTAGCGTTGCTAGTAAATTCTTTGGAATGTGTAAAGAACGACGACGACGATGACAATGGCAATGGCGATGTAGAGCGGTACGACATGGATCAGAAAGCGAACATAGGCGATACATCGGGTACGTGATACTGGCAGTCCTATAATCACTAGGACTCATCTCTGTAAATGGAAACCCCATGCTGCGTACCTTTCCAGCGTGTCTCTCAGCAGTCGCTTTACCGGACTTGAGAGTCCAGTGCTAAGTCAGTAAAGCCACTGTGGTACACGGCGGAATGTGAAATTGCAACAGCCAGAACTGTTTGTTTAACTAAACAGTGGCGAATCCAAGTAAATCATTCAGAGTTGGATGGGAGAATGGCAAGGGATGAGTCGGTACCTCCTAATACATAGGCTTTCCTGCTTTACTACTTGACTACCTTGGTACCTGCCTGCCGCAACTATGCCACATGCATAATACTGCTTCTTGCGTGATAGCAGCTCTGTTTTCTCGTTTCGATTTACATAATTTGCTGTTCAGGAATGGGACTAAGGGATGCGGTTTAACAAGGGAAGGGACAATGCTAGCTAGGAAGGTATATAGACAGGGTGGACTGACTCTTTTCTAAGTACCAAGTCAGTACCTACCATCGCCTTCTGGATTTATTTTATTTATTTTTGTTCTTGCTGTCCGTAATTTGCTAATAATCACTAATATTGTGGATTCTGGTCACATCGATTCAGATGAAAACTTTCTTTATGGAGTTCGAAGTTGTTCATTGATGGGAAGACAGGAGTGAGGACATTGGCGACGTTATTGAGAGATACAGTATGCATGCGCATAGAAATCCGATCATTAAATATATACTGCTGATGCTGACCATTCCATTCTCGTATGCTCATTTCTGCGACACGATTGCGAAGAGAATTACGGCGAAGATAGCAATAAAAGAGATACGACTTTATCGTTCCTTCGGCCACCGTGCGGTTCGACCCACTCTCGTTTCGTGCGCCACTCTCTTCGTTTCCCGTCTCTCTTGATCGTATTCTCCACTTTCCTTCTCTCTTTCTTTATCAGATCTCTTCAGTCTGTAAGCATCACGAGTTAGAGTAATTCCTCGAGATTATCCCAGCAAAAAAGGGAATCGAGGAACTCTGATACCCGGGTAACTATGTTTCTGAATCGAATTCCTTTCTTCTGCTTCTTGCTTCAAGCTTGAAAGAGATCCGATTGTAGCGTCAGGAAAAAAAGTACCTCCATAGCTTCCTTTTTTCACAAATTTTGTATACCATACACATCACACTTGGTAATTTGCGACAAAATTTTGCTTACAAGCGATTTCTTTCCCATTCCCATCAGCTCAAATTCAGTCGCTGCTGGATAAATATTGGACAGTACTGAAACAATTCTTCATTAATAATCAGGGTTATTGATGATCAATGTCATTTGAATATATTGGCACGAACTTGAGTTTCAGTGACTTCTCTCAACCCTTTCACGCTTCTATATCTTTCTCCGCACCGTGGTTCTATGTCTCCAAGTTTGCTCGATTTGCATATGCAAATCGTACGATATAAGTAATTAATTTGCAATCAGCAAACGCTACCGTCGTTTTGTGCGCGTCAGATACAATTCATTAGAGGTCGTGATATTTATTAATTAGTGCTGGGCGTCATGTACATAGATATACACTTGCCGATTAGATTTAAAGAGAGGAACGCTGGTCGAGAATTTATTGTTTTTGGGGTTTGTCACGTATTTCCTACAAACACTGCGTGTTAACATGCCCGGCTATACAATTCAAGTTTCAACAACCACGGATCAATTATTTGGTTTTACAGACATTCCGAATTTCAAATACCACTTCGTACACTGTTTGCGGTGAGGTAAGGCGGAACTCATTCCATGTCCGATTAAATCACTGTAGCTTGAGAATGTCTTCAGTAAATTGGTTCTTATCGACGTTTCTGAGCGGAGCACAGCAGTACCGATGTTCCGAACTTAGTATAGCACCTGTTACTCTCACCCCTGTCGACCGCAGACCAGCTGGGTTTCCGACTACCCTTACATTAACGTTATCGTAATTACATCACACATACGTACGCGTACACGACAATGTCTGAACATGAGCACACGCAAACTAACAAAACAACGTTTAATTCCTTCTGCATTGAGACGCTTATTTTCTCACCATCACGCGACTAAATAGATTTTATGATGTTAATTAAGGAAATCTAGAAGCTGAGTGTACGAATAATACAATATAGTAATTAAATTAAGATTAACATTTTTTTAATTAAGTTTGATCTATTTTTAGCAACTAGAGCGACTCAAGGATAACTGCTTCCTGCATTTTTTCTCGCAATTCTATCAACTCTTTTCTCACATACGTTCCATTCTGTTGCTGAACTGATTGTGTTTACCGAGTACTTCAAACATTCTTGATTGACTTCTAGATTTGCTGTTGACAGTCTTTTTCCCATAGAAGTATAAAATACATTCTCGTAGGTATTAGTAGACAATTCTTAAACTTATAGAGGCCACGTTGTGAGACATGTAACTTTCTGTTGTGATATATATATATATATATCGTTTCCCGCAAAAACCGATAGCGTAGACAGGTTGAGGAAGCGTCGAAGATGTCAGCAAAGACGATGGCACCATCTCTTTGTGAAAGTTTCGTCCCGTTTTGGAATTGCTGTCAACGAGAATTGCTTGGTATTTTCCTGGGGTTGAGAGAGGTATCGAACGGGTAAACATCGTGAGTGGGTACACACGACGCGTTGCACTTTGCTCCGAGGAAGGGGTGGGTGGATAGATACGTAGGTGTTCAGAGGTTGGTTATATATTGGCACATGTTCGTAATTGTGGCCATTTGTCGACTCTGAGGGGAAGAGAGCATGACATAGAAGGCGACCTATGATAAAGAAGGAAAGAGGGAACGGGAGTGTCTCGACTGGAGGGTGCCCTGGAGTCGCGGGTGCATGCAATATATCATGGTACGACATGGCATCCCTATATCGCATTATGTCCACTCTAGATTCATCGTTTAAACCTTTAACCCCCAGTTAAACAAAATAAAGACTAAGTTTTGCACACCCGAAATAATAAAATAATACCATAAATAAAAAATGTATGAGTTTCTATAAGTAGGCGTTGGTAGATAGAAATAAACTGAAAGAAAGTAAGCCAATAGGAAAAGGTCGTGGAGAGTCGCTCGATATTGGAAGCGAGGTTCGAGATCTCGCGCAGACGAATAATTTGAGATTCATCGAGAATGCAGTGGGGCAAGCCACTTGTAATTCTTTTCCATTGCTACCCAGCCTCACCTCCAGTCCGCGGTACCGAATCTGCGCGTCTTTTTTTGTCCCGCCATTTGTTGGAAATAGCCTGGCACGAAAAGAAAGCGAAGCTACCCAGCAGAGCTCCCCTGAAGTTAACTTCGCATTTAACATCTGCCTGGAAGGTTAAAATTTCCCTCGAGGTTTACTCTAAGTTGGAGCAGGATATCTTTTGTCTGCCGATTCGAAGGAGAAAATCAGAGGGTTTTATCTTTGTGCGGTAGACTCTACCCACGTTCCCGCTCTACGTTTCTCTGTCCCTCTTTCTTTTTACTAGCATACTTGAACGAGCCTTGACTCTGAAGAGAAGATACGTACCCCTTTTTTCCATTAATTATTTACCGCAAGAGATACCAAATCGAATTCGCTTGTTCCTTAATCCGTAACTCGAAGGATACACTCCATCCGCATCTGTATCTTTTACCAAAAGGGGGTGCCCGCATCATTATTGTTTCTCTAACTGGAAATACTCGCACCAATAATATTTATCACAATTTTTCACCCTAAATCAAATCTATCATGTTTTCCTCCTTCAATATTCATTGGAGTATTTTTTACCGAAACTTAAACACCAATGAAATGAAGATCATTGATTCATTCCATTCATGATTTAATAATACACATATTTTATAACTCAATGGATCAGATTGAATCAATGAATTTTTTGTCAGATGAAAAACGTTATAATACGTAATTCATGAGATACGTGAGGAACAGTAAAACCGAAGAGAATATCTAGAGGTTCGAAAGGAGCTCGAAGTGTGTGTACCTTTTAGGAAATGTTTGTTCAAGTTGATCATTTGAGTTATAGTTAGTACCACCAATTTCGGAACTAGAAATTCCGGAAATGATTAAAATTAATAAGAAGAGATTAAATCGAATATGAAACCTTAGCGTCACTGGACTTGACGTGTATGAAATTTAATCGGGTCTATCGTCGCAGCGCAAACGAGGGATTCGAACCAATTTAGTCGAGTTCAGTGTGGTAGATAAATGACGAAACCGAACTTCACGAAAATTAAAGAAAACGATTCGATTATGCGACCCGATTTATCGCAAGAGCGCATAAGATCACGGTAATTTTTCGACTGCCTCGCGAATGAGAATATTGAAATCATAACGGAACGTTCATGAATATTATTCAGGTTTCAAAGCAATATAATCCCGAATCGATAGAGCGACACGGAATAAATTTGTGTCCCAGTCGCTGGATTCCCCGGACTTAAGTTCTGTAATGAGAAAGACAGCAAACCTGAGTACTTTAATTAATTTTCATGAAGAAAATTAAAAAGAAGAAGTAAAAATAGTAATATATTTTCAATGTGCAGCTGAGTCGGAATAATATTTTTGGATTTGAGAATCGGGAAAGAATATTTCGTTAATTTGAACGTTCAAAACTTCTGGTGCACACATGATCTAAAGTAAATATATATGTTTATCAATTGAAAATGCTGTATGAAAGGTCTCTGAGGAGTAAATGAAAATTTTCATAAGTTTCGCGCGATTAACAGTCTCGGTAGCTAGATTCCGCAGAATCGTTAGTTTTGAAATGTACATACCAATTCGAACGGAGACTATGCAATAAATCAGAGAAAATTATTGACTCGATCGCGTCAAACTGGTCACGAGCAACATCATCAGATCGTGAGCAAGCTTCTACCCTAAGTGCCTCCGTAGCCCGTACTTGCCATTATAAGATCTTCGCGACTCCTGCTGATGCCAGAGAATTAGTAACTTCTCGATTGTTCTTTGATTAGTTCCGTTTAGCCCCATTAACCACGCGTCATTACAGCGTAATAAAGTGCGGTCGCAAGTAATTGCAAAACGCGTTTTCCTCCCCCGTCCTGCATTCCACTCGACTTGTAACCCCAACTCGCAGCATCTGAAACGATTCTAGAAGACCATATCATATATATCCAGAAAAATGAAGTTGTGTCATAAACAAATTATGCTCTCATTTGTAAATAATCGCCATCCGACAAGTTGTCAGCTATTTATTATTTCTTTTTATTGCACGCAATTATAAACGCGATAGTTGTAGATTATTCAGTCTATTTATAATCGGTCAAACCAGAAATAAATCGCATGCTCAGATACATATGATATAAAATAAGTTTGCGATTCATACGTAAAATAAGAGGGAAAAAACTTCAGATTAAAAATGTTAAATCTAATCCAGTCATATTATATCGGCTCATACGTAACGTTGCGGAAGCTGCCTTGCAAAAGTACGATGTCCACTTGGTAGAGAACTGATTTTTGCTACTTCATGATATGCACGCTACCTTTGAGTCTGGAACACGCGAAACACTTACATGTACTCTTGCTGCACCACACGAACTGTCGTAACGCATTTGCATTGCCGTCACAGCGACAAACACGTTGTTGCATTATAGCGTGCACGACTTTCTTGCTCGATTTGCAAATTAGACTTCGTAAGAATGCCATTCAGGATTTAACCCAACTTGTTCTAAGTCTTCGGAAATTGTTTACCTAAAGCGCCAAGTGTTCCAGTAATTATATTTCTAATTTACTTTAAACTTGTATAAGATTATATGTTAATTTTAAGATTTTGTTTGTTCTGACATCGTGCAAGCTTTTGTCCCAGTTAATGTCTTATCTGCTGCAACTGGAAACTGTGTAATTCAAATGCAACGTTTTTCCTTTCCAGATCTGCCAACTATGCGAACGCGACAAAGGAGTGTGAACTCTCTGACATGGACAGATTAACCGTGGCCGGATCTGGAGCATTAGAAACGGCAAAGGGCGTAGACTACCTGGAGAACCATTGCGTGGATGAACCGGTTAAGCTCTGTGAATTTAAGAAAATTACTGGCCGTATCTTGAAGACAGTCGACTCAGTCTATCAGGATGTCGGAACCGCAGAAGAGTGTCGTGAACTTTGTCTGAACTCGCCATTTCGCTGCCACTCCTATGACTACGGTGATACCGGAGACATGGTCTGCCGTCTCAGTCACCACTCTAGAGCTACCCTCTCGGACATTCAGGTTTGTAATCAGAATCCTACCTTCTTCTTCTGAACTGCGGCAATCGCCCGTATATAAGTACCGGATTCAAGATCTGATTTCGAAACCCGTGATTTCAATTTTTATTATATTGGTAATGTCAAGAATTCAAGAAGTGGAAGGTTCATTTAAGTGAATTTGGTTTAATGAAATATCGGGAATGCATGATAAAGAAAATTGATTGCTGAATCACTTTAAACCGGTTTAGAAAGAAGGGTACCCATGAAAATGCAGCATTGTGCTGAAATGGAATTTCTGTTAAATTGACTTTCCATTGCACACGTTTTCCGTTTCACTCCAAGAGTTGCTCGATCGTACGCGGGTGAACGCTAGGACCCTCCATAGTTACAAAAAAAAAAACAAAGAAAAGCCTCTTCTCGCCAACCTGTTGAAACCTCGTTGACATGCGTTTGAGAGTGATTTCAGCGCTAAAGATAAAGCATAAAGGGATGATGAAAGTGTAGACAGGTAAACATATATGATAAGCGTGAAAGAATCGATGTGTCATCATATGTTAACCGCATTTTCTATAAAGCTATTACTTACAAATTGCAATCTTTTTGTAGATAGTCAATATGTATATTAACAAGGAAATTTTCTAATATTTCAGGAACCCTACTTAGACGTCCCAGAAGCATCAACCTACGAATTGAGCTCTTGCTATAACGTAACAATTGACTGTCTTGCTGGAGACATGGTGACTAGAATACAGACTAGTAAGCTCTTTAATGGTAAGGTATACGCGAAGGGTGCACCAAACTCTTGTGTGAAGGATGTAAAGGGAGCTCTAGAATTTGAACTTCGTATGGCTTACGACGATTTGGAGTGTAATGTGAAGCAGCAGGGTTTGGGTCGATATCTTAACGATGTGGTTATTCAGCACCATGACACCATCGTCACGAGGTCGGATCTGGGTCTAGCAGTTACTTGCCAATACGACTTGAGTAATAAAACTGTCTCCAACGAGGTGGATCTCGGTGTTCACGGTGACGTTACACCCGCCTTATTTGAAGAAGTCATCGTTGACTCCCCCAATGTTGCTATGAAGATTACTGATCGAAGTGGAAGTGATGCAGTGCCCTCAGCTGAGGTCGGAGACCCTTTGGCGCTCAAGTTTGAGATCCTTGATCCCAACAGTCCCTATGAAATATTTGTCCGGGAATTGGTTGCTATGGACGGTGTAGACTCCAGTGAAATCGTGCTCATTGACTACAGAGGTTGCCCAACGGATCAAGTTATCATGGGACCCCTCTACAAGTCTTCCAACTCCGGAAAGGTAAGTGCTGAATTTTTATGCTCTTCAAAATATTAATATTACCCGGATGAGAGACAATGAGAATTCTGTAAAAATTGCATCGTTACCGTTAGCTATGCAGGTATTTTCTAAAGTTTTGAGATACAAGATATATTGTGCTCAATCACGGACTAAGCAAGCAATTAAGATGTAGATGGCGTTATACTGCTAGGGCAAACAGGTAACCCGTATATCATCCTTGTGGACAATATATGCGTTAGTATCTGTGTATAAGACTGATTTATAGTGCTAATGGAACCAAATTCTCGAGGATTTTTCAAATATATTTCGAAGGTGTCTGCGAATATTTTGAAATTCATTCGGTGAAGCTTGTAGCTCAGTATATAATGATGTGGATATTGATAATAGGGTATCGACTGACGAGTAATCCTAGACATTTCAGTACTAAGATTTGACCTTCTGTCGATCATTAAATTTCTTGATCCACACAAGTATCTTTTCGAAATTGAATATTAACCTTCAGGAAGGTGAACCCGATCATTGCTTGTAAATCCCTGAAGGCTATGAAAATTTAATATTAGATTTTTTTTCCGCGAGATGATAATAATATTTAATGATTCAATGCGTGACTCCTTGATAGAAGCTAGAGCTAAGGTTATAACACGATAGATGCCGATAGCACCTGACACGTGCGAAAGCTACGTTGTTCGGTGCTTAACGAAAAATGCGAGTTAACGATTGGCCGCCTCATGCTAATAAATCATGTTGGCGGATTTTACGACGCTGATGGCGAGTAGAAGGGAGTGGGCAATTTACTCCGCGTAACAGGTCCCTCGACGCGACGACGCGCTCCTTCTTCTTTCTTGATGACGCATGATGATCCATGGAGGGTGGGCAACTGTATACTTTATACCGGAAGCATAGTTACCAGGCTATAATTTATATATCAAAAATTAAAAAGCCTCTAGTGTCAAAGGTCAATCTGCCTTATTTATAATTATAGGTAAACTGCCGATTTCCAGAATAATCCATGGTAAAGTCCATCGCGAAAGTATTATATGAAAGTAATACTCGCCTTTTTCCGTCAATCTCGTAAATTGCACTTCCACTCTATTGGGGAGTAAATCCGATGGTGAGAGCGTACCCTCGGGACTCATTGGATTAGAAACATATTCAGGTATATAAAAAAGAAACGAGAACGAACGGTATTCGTTTCAGAATAGAAGTACCGAAGAAGGTAATTTACATACGTTGACTCGTGGGTGATTCGCAATCTTCTTTAGGCTCACGGGATAAGGCATGAGTGTCGGCGGAAGCAAAACAAGCATCTACATCACGATCTACGGTTGGACCCTGCCAATGAAAGTCTACAGTACAGGCGGCACCGCCTCGTTAACCGCGTCGTTCCACATCATTTATCCAAGAAGAACCAGGCAATATCGCTTTATTAGAAAGTAATAACAGTCTTGGTATAAACAAAGGGCAAATTTATGTCGGTAATGGGAAGATTACAATCAGGAACATCGTCGCTACGTATCAGCGTACATCCTATCTTTTGTAGGTTTTGTCGATTGAAGGGTAAGAAGAGGAATAAGGAGTAAAGTGAGGAGACCTGGAGGAAGAAAATAAGGTGGACGTCGATTAAACTCGCTTTCCTCCAACTGACACTTTAACGAGATGAATTCAACGTATAACTCCAAAGGAAATTAGAATTCGAGTAGCAGCGTCGTATAAAAAAATTAGAATGGAGAGTAAGCTTCTTTTTCCTCTTGTTCCTCAGGAGAGTTGGACTTGGTGATAAAACGACTCGAGGTCGAGTGATATACTGCAACGGTACCGTGAAGGGAGACACAATATCGCTTCATTAACAAGTAATACCATAGACACGTACGCGGTAAACCCTACATCGTCGATCTGTTTAGTCTGTTGGGCGGAAGAAGCAACGAGTATTCGTTCTCAACCTTGCAAGACGGTGAACGAACAACGCGTTTAATTAACACCTAGCTCGACTCACGCGCACTCTGTAATTACCGCTGCAGTATTCAGCAGTACCGTTCGGAATAAGAGAACGCCAGTTACTATAGTTTTATATTTCGATAATTGCATTTTCTGCAATTGCGAAATAACTTTTAATAGACTTTGACGAAAGTCTCTAATAGTAGATGTCACAGTAGAAGCTCCTTCCTTTATTCTGATTTCGATTGGAATTACAGCATCCAATTTCCTTTACTTTGATCCATTAAAATAGCTGAGAATCTTTAAAGCAAACGTGGTATAGAATGGAAATCCGGGGAACATTCCATGGGCTTCCGAAGGTTAGTTAACTAAAGTTTACGCTACATATAAAGTTTCCTCCTCGGTGATGTCGATCGTTGCGGATATAAGAACACGGGTTCAGGATTACAGAAGGGAGCACGGATGAGCTATTCAGGAAATGTGTATTTAAGCTGTAATAAAACTTGAATTGGTTCTTATTCTTTCTTCGTTCTTGAGAAAAATATCAACTGTCTGATGATACAAATATATTTCTAGAATGATTCTTTTTAAGGATTGTTACACTATAACTATGAAAAATTGCGATAAAATGATAAGAATTGTTGGGAAAATGTATTTGAAGTTAGAAAATATATGGTGTGCACGAGTAGGGCTGGTAAAAATTTCAGTATTAGAAACAAAAAGGTAGGGCAGGAACGAGTATTGGGTTCTTATTTTCTTGTTGTGGTAGCAGTGATAAAACGTCGGGTGGTCTTAGTGTGTTATATGGCGATAGAAAGCCGCACTCTGTCGATCGGCAGGTTCAATGAAATACGCGCGAGTGCACGACGGAAACATAAATTCGCAGGGGCGTTTACCGAGCAGCTAGAGGTCTCGACTTCCTCCCGATGGGGAAGTTGATTTTATTAACTGGTAGGGAAGAAAAACGAGTTGACTCGCGCCAGTCTAACGGCTCTTCTAGACAAGAATTTACCAAAAGACTCGCCCGTATGTTCGTCACGTAATGCACGCCGGAGGCCACCGTTTCTCGACCGGTTTGAATGAAATTGGAAACATTTCTCAGCGACGCGCGTCCTCCACGTTCTAGCTTGCATGCGACGCAGCACATCTCGACTTTTAAAGTGGACAGAAGATCAGGTTGTACTCAAGCAGTAAAGTCTGAAACATACAATCTGCCTCGGTACAGATTTGTAGCTGTTCTTTCACATCATTCAGTGGTTATCATAGAAGGTAATTCATTTTTTTCCGCATCTTGAACACGTGGTAAAGTTAGTAAAGTTCCAAACGCTTTAGAAAATTCTCTTCGCAACGTGAAGAGCCATACATGATATCTTCTTCACTGAAACATTGTGCAGACAAGAAATAGGTTTCCTTTTTTTTACATTTCCCGACCATAATCTTGCCCAATAAAGAGTTAAAGGGAAAAGACGCACACTTTGGCAGTAAAAAGTAGAAAGAACCTGTTTCATGAGCTTGCAACGAACGTTAATCGCAAAGAAGCGTTTCGAGTTGGCACGCTACCTGTAACGCCCTGAACATGTGAATAGCTTCTCGAACTCGAGCCCCAGCATCCGCATTCTAAACCGTGCGTTATCCCTGATTTCCCTTGACGAGTGGTCTCAACCAAAATGAAGTTAAAAAACGCTCCTCTCGATAAGTACCGGGTATCGAATTCAAAGAAGGCTATATATCGCATTACGCTCGAATGGAGAGCCTATTGAGATAACTGAGCACATAAGGTATAGGATGCGGATGCAGACCACCCTACAGTAGATCAGGTGCTTCCTGGTTGTAGTTTAAAGTTCGTCTACATTCCGAAAATAATTCTCATCAATAATTACATCATCGAGGTATATCTTTGAACTTGTAATGTGACATGGAATTTTCTTATTTTGTTTCAGATCCTGCTTTCTCATTTCGACGCCTTCAAATTCCCCAGTTCCGAGGTCGTGCAGTTCAGAGCGCTGGTGACACCCTGCATGCCAACCTGTGAACCAGTACAGTGTGATCAGGAAGAATCCACCGGTGAACTTCGATCCGTGATTTCCTACGGGCGCCGTCGTAGACGATCAGCATCTCCATCTGCATCGCAGGCTCGTGAGGACCTTCTTTTGGTACAGACGATACAAATCACTGATAAATTCGGCTTCGAACGTGATGGCAAATCGAACAACACATCCGCGGCAAGAGATAGTACTTTTATGGAGAATGAAGATGTTTCCAGTGGAATAATGGGATCCTGCATCAACTTAGGCGAAGCCATTGTTGCTGGAACAGTCTTCCTAGTAGCTCAAATCGCCATTATTGCAGCGTGGACTTTCACTTGGCAGCGTCGGCGGCAAATTTTAAAACATCAGGAGGCGCTCTCTGTTTCCGTTTCTGTGCCCGGTATGCACTCAGGACGAGCAGACAGTCTCTGTAAGTTGTACGATGCAGGATACTCGCGACGCTTTTAAATAGTGCCCAAGTAAATTTCGAGCCTTTGCTCATGTCTTCCTTCTGACCAAAACTTTCCTACCGCGCAACATTGCTAGCTGAACTCGACCAGTAAACGCTATAAGTCAATTATTTTTCTTGCGAGTTGAAGGGAGTCAACGAAGAGATCCATCTTCCTTCTGCTCAATTATCCTATAACGTTTCTTCAACGTCGATCAGCCAGTATGCAATCGCGCGGTGCTAAACACATCCACGAGTTTGTCCGATGACCTCTTTCAAGGACTCTCGGTATTTTCTTCGACAGGACAAAAGGTGCTTACGTAAAATTGCGACGAACGGACGTAGGTCTTCAACCCCACCAGATAATGTCTCACGCGTGGCGAATCCATCGACTGGTCCGTTCTATCGGTATTCTTACACTCTCTTCGTACTTTTTAGTGAAGGTTACGCTCGTATTATCTTCACCGCTCTAAAGCAAATTACGTCAAATCGATTCCATACGCCTTACAACTCCTCCTTCGCAGTTTGATCAAAACAAAAACGAGCATCGTGCCAGACGTAATTTATTGATATATCGAGCACTCTTAAACGAGAATTCGACAAACGCGTGTCCTAAACGACACGACAAAATGGTACGACGGTTGGTACGTATTTTCTTGCGAAAAAGAACTTCCCTCTCTCGATAAATTACTTGAAATCCGTTTAGAATTGTGGTATCGTGTGAGGCGAGATGGTCGAGAAAAGAGTTTTTCCGGACTTGCCAGAGAGGCGTGGCTCGACTACGGAGGTGATGGAGGTCGACATGTATTTGCTACGTAGCGCGGATTCTAATTAGCATTGGGAATCAAGCGTGATTATGCAGATGCCCGGAGTGGGATATCAACGGGACCTCGATGTGGTGCGGGGTTTGGTTAAGGGGGTGAACCCAACCCGCCACCCCACAGTGGCGGGTGGGGTTCACAAAGGGGTTGGCAGAAGGTTAATTACCTCTTGTGGCGCCTAGGACTAAGCTAAGCTTGCGATCCTGGCTTGATGGGGTAACTCTGGTCGGGGTAGCTCTTGGCTCACATCGAGGATAGCCATCTCACCATACTGTGCCGCGTAACCTCGGACCCCTTTCGACTAAACCTCAGCCACGTCTCGTCCTCCACACAGGGCATGTTAATTTACATTGCGGCACGTGAACTTATCAATCTGAACCAGCGTTCTCGCGTGCGAAGTACTTCGAGTGCTTCTCCTGTAGGCGTTGAGTGAGAAAAGCCATGCAAAATTTAAAGCCATACCATACCACCTTCGAGGTCAAACAATTTCGCTTCCACTTTTCCATCCCTAACCAACCGCAACTTTTTCTCAAATCCATCACTTATTTAATTCAATTTTAATTCGCAATTTGCACGGTTCTAACTTCTCGCATCTCAATCTGGCTTGAAGGAAAATTCAAGTATACAAATTCGGGGGTAAAAATTCAGTTTGAACATTTAAAAACAGAAAAGTAAGAAACCTCAGTTTTGAAAACAGTAAAGAGTGCTGAGAGAGCGATGAAAAGTGAAATTTGAGAGGTGAGAAGTTAGATAATTGAGCCGAGAATTGACCCTCTAAAAAAAGAAGCACTCGTGTGACTGATTTGCAATAATAGAAATAATTTGGGAAATTGGATTTTGATTCGGATTAAGATGTTCGTTTTAGAACTTGTGTGATGTATCAAAACGAGTGTGCAGTAATTCCGCTGAAAGTAATCTAGATTTCGAATAGAGTGCCTACCGACGTATTGGTAAATTAGGTTAGAAGTACGGGTTACGTGCAATTTTTAGATGAATTTAATTCGATTAAGCGTACTTCGGGGACTCTATCGATTTCAGCAAGATATACAAAAGCCTTTTGCGGAATCGAATCAATTAAGAAACTAAGGTTAGAATAAACTCGTCAAGACAAACATTGACTACGGATTTCAATTGCAAGCGTTTACATTGCAGTTAGTCGATTTCTGAACTATTCCGGTTGGCGTTTGTCTTGGCGTACAAGTGTAGTTTCCTAGAGTTTGAGCATGGAAATGCTTAAGTGTGTTTTTCTCCGTCAGCACAGTATTAAGTCTTAACATGGAGCTAATTTTAATATCCGGTGAGCATAGTAGTATTTTTTAATTTTTTATAGCACGATTGAGAGTTGTGAGCTCGGAAAGTTCGCAGGAACGCTGGGATAGAATGAAACAATTGCTTCCACCCACGTAGCAACGTTCTACGTGTCAACAAAAGGTGCCTACCTACTACAATAAGTGACTGGATTGCATATGACTTATAATTAATGGACGTTATCTACGATAAAGTTAATACTTTCGCTAAATAAGCTGACGTAGTATATCCAACCTGCTTGTGGTGAGAGGGTAGAACCAATTACGCAAGTTCGGCAATTACGTAAGAACAAAGTAGTATTTTTCAAAGTGCGCGCATTATCCGTATTTTATTTCTGTGCCTTCAAGCTACATAGAAATATTTTCAAGGCGCGCACAAGGGGAAGTAAGAAAAACTTCTGTCTCACTTTTTCTCGATGGTTTCACCTGCAAGAGAAACGGTACGACAGGGAAAACAGGAGACTTCTCGATTTTCGATACGGTAATACCGTCGCTAATGTCGATTTCACGGGAACGGGTCCAGTGCAATCGATGATTCGACCCGAAGGGATTGTTCGGGACATAATCTTCTGATTCCGTAAGATCGTTGCACATCAACTTCTCAAATGACTCAGGGATCGAAAAAGCGAGTCAAAAAGTTAAGACTAGAAAGTGAGTTTTTCTTACATCCAGGAATTTTCTTAGTGGTAATAGCTAACGCACTTTTCATCGAGTTGGTCAAATTGAACGTAAAGGTGATGCAACTTGATGGAAATTGACAATAATATCAATGTAAGATCAATCAATATAATTATTTCTTATAACGCGTATACGATAGTTTTATCGAACAAATTACTCTTTATCAAGATTAAGCTATAAATAAAATTATTCGCTAGAGAATTCGTGGGATGTGCACGAAGCGTAAAAGCGGGCTCGAGGACGATTGCTGGCACTTCCACGTATATTATTATACTATTAGGTATTTCAATTTTATTTTTTCATCGTGCGATTCCGCGACGTCTTCATTTTTGCATACGAGTATACTTGTGTTTAATTCTTCAACGTGCGTTTGTTAATATCCTTACTTTACCCTCTTGTCGAGTGTCTGTAAGTGTAGACGTCGTCGCTCGTCCCCGAGCCTTAAGTGCACGTCTTCCTCGTATTCGAACTCAAAAGTGTAAAAGTTTGCTCTGTGCTCTGACAATCATTATATTAACAACATCATTTTTATACATTATATACTTTTAATTCTTTATCAAATTGCATGCATTTTTTAGCAAATAATTAAACTTGAATGTCAATCGTCATTTGGTACAGAGCCAACTCGATTACTGAGTTTTTATATCGCCACATCGGTATCGCTTATTTATTTTTATGTCTACATTACTTTCCGCATTCTTCTCATTTCTCCCGCTCATCACTCTTTTTTCATCCTTCACTTTCATCCTACATTGTACGAGCTTAGTTTTAATGCGACCCGCTAAGTAATTTAACGACTATTCTTAATACAGACGATAAACATCATATGTTTTTTTACTATTGAGTTCTGTCCCGCCAAACCATCGTACTCGTCAGTACCGTTACGTTGTACATAGAACATATGGTACAGAGAAATAAACTCATTTTCTAACGAACATCAAATGCATTCTATTTATTTCATAATTATAATCACTGCAAATTGTAAAGCCTACATGGTAAGTATAATTATTAGTATGCTTAGATTTTTTATAGTGACGTTTATTTGTAGCTCATTAATATTCCAAATGTAAAAAGTCATTGTAATCAAAATAGCTGAAAATTCCCTCGCTATTAGAAAAAAAAGATCGTAATTGGGTGATCGGTTTCAGATCAGTGAAATAAAAAAAACCATAATGGCATTCTAATGACTGCCGTAGTCTGCTTAAGTACGTGTAACCACATTTACATTCGCATAAAGCCGTAAAAGTCTCGATGAACAAGTATCAGGTTGCTAGTTGAAATTAATTATACAATTAAGAGAAAAACTGACATAACTACATACGATACATTCCAAAGTGAATAATTTTATCTACACACAAATAAGCATCCAATAACAGTATTCAATAATTACATAATTGGAAATAAATTATAATAAAATTTCAATTGAATTCGAAACGTTCAGCAGAGTATTATGTACCAGTATTTACACGACTAACTGTTTATACGAACCGCAGTAGTCATTAATTAATATCGTAGTTTTGCATTTCAAAGAATTGCATACCGCAGAATCGTATATCCATTACCATTATTGTTCAATAAATTCATTGTAAGGTTTACGTGGAATTAAAGAAGTAAAAACAAGTGCAGTTATAAGAGAAGTCTTCGCCTTTTTCACTTCGAGTTTAAAGGCAACAGCATTATGAAAAAGTACTTTCGGTCACGCTACGAAACATGCTCTCTCACAGTAATGACTCCCTCCACGTAAATTATTTGCCGCTTGTATTCTCTCAGAACAAATGTCTAAGAAGCAACTGAGAGTTCAGCTAATGTTCCGACAATCCAGCAACCATTTTCTTACATGACTCCAGTGTCACAGGTCAAGATACTCCTATAGAACGTGTTTAGCAAGTCAGACCATTTTTCTCCATTCACGAACAAGATACAACACTTAATATCAATTTTTATCTGCGAATGGATATTTATATGTTGATAGTTGGAGCACTACCGACATTTACTTTTTGTCACAAGAGATAAGAGTTTTATTACATTTTTCGAATCTCAAGTATTATAGAGTGTTAGCTGAGAAGAATCGAATTTTGAAAATTAGTTATTAATTCACACTTTTCCATCTAGGGAAGAATTCCCACAGGTTTTATAGAGGGATGTGTCTCTTTCCTCAGATTTATGTTCTTTCGCTGGATCAAGGAGCACCTGATGACTCAGACTGGGATCAAGTGACATGCATATTCCTAGTTTTATGACGATACTAACCGGATCGGAAGTATCCAAGTACCGGGCTGAGCTTCGTTATCGATCGGTTCCAACGAGTAGGTCACTGATTTGTTCAGCAAGGAACGAGACGAACGCTAGTTGGTTGGCATAAAAATCTTGATAGGTTTTCTTTATTTCCTGAGATCTCGTTCCAGAGTAAAGACGATGCCGTCATAGCGACGAGGTCGTGTCAAAGACATACCAGGTTGCCTTTCGGCGTACAGTCTTTTGCTGGTTCAAGTCTGTTGTAGGATTTAGGGGTTGGAGAGCGAACTTCCTGTAGCAACTTTAACACGCCGTACATAAAACAGCACACAATCTCATATACGAAGCTTCGAGTCGAAGACCATGCAAAGATTTCACGCTGACTTATCCTAGACATGGCGACGCTGAGCATTTGGTCGTGTCCAACCAAGCGTGAATGCGCTATGTGACGTCAAACAACTTTAAAATCAGTAAACTAATAGCAACTAAATGCCGATTACACTTTATTAAGTCATTTTTCATATCAAGCATTGTTTGGCTTGGAATTCTTATTTTCGTTCGTTTTTTTGAATTTTCGAAATCTAATAAGTTTGACAATTATTTTTTTAACGAAAGTTATAGTGCTAACAAACTAAAATCTACAGACAGACAGATTCTTAAAAATATGTTTTTTGGGTTCACAAACGTAATAATACCTTCTCTGATGAGAATGTAAAAATTGCTTTCAAAGAGAAGATTAAATTGTTATTAAAATTTATTTTTTGAGAATTTTATAATCATATAATCATCTTAGACTAAAAAATATATCCAACGTGAGAACAAAATTTAATAAAATTATACAGTACACACAAAAACAAATATAAATTTAATGAAAATCAGTTATCACAATTTAAATTGCACTTCAAATCATTTTCCCTTAATCTGATAACTCCAAAATTCCAGAAATTTCAAAACAGTTCCAGTAGCACATTTGCGGAAGAGAAAACAGGAGAATTAAATGAAATACTTCACGTAACTAATTTATGGTATAAGAATATAATTAATTTTCTTGATAACAAATTATTTTCCCACTCGTAATAAGTAATCATAAAACTATTCATAATTTATACTTTATTATATGTATATGTATATCTTCAATGCATTAAACTCATTTGAGTAATCAAATTCATCTACTGTACAGATAGCTCGCATTAATTGACGCTTGATAGAGAAAGATA